>JAVIWB010001639.1:0-243166 GCA_031893035.1 Dermolepida albohirtum
AACACGATAAACCACCTCAAACCACATCGAAAGCTGAATTGCATCCAAAAAAGATTATGCTGTCAATTTGGTGGGATTACAAAGGTGTTGTGTTTTTTGAGCTGCTTCCAAGGAACCAAACGATCAAGTCTGATGTTTACTGTTAACAATTAATAAAACTGGATGAAGCAATCAAAGAAAAACTGCCAGAATTGTCAAATCGGAAAGGTGTAGTTTTCCACCAAGATAATGCGAGGCCTCACACATCTTTGGCAACTCGTGGGAAACTATTGGAGCTTGGCTGGGAAGCAGTGGCGGCTCGTGAGTATTTGACATGGTGAGGCAGATAGAATAATAAATATTCAAAATTGTTTACAATTGATTAATAAACTCTATATACCTACTACATATAAAAACAGTTATATATATATATATATATATATATAGGGCTTCCAGTACAAACAGGGCTGCCAGACGTGAACTGTGCCCTATATCGCGCCCCATTCGATTTTTAAGGGAAAACGAAGTTTCAAAGCAAACCCTTGTGAAACGAAAATAAATATTCTAAAAAATCAAACAAATTCTAAAAACATTAATCGAAAATAAGAACTCAATCTTCTAGGTTAATTTGGTACGTAGACTTCCGCGGTCGTGGTCCATGCTATCTGCTTCTGGGTTTCCGGGCTGGAACCGCGTCACTAGTATATCTGCCGACGTTTCGTACCCATTTGTATGGGACATCTTCAGGGCTGAACTACTGCACTGAAACTGGTGTAAGTCGATGGGGGACGTGTTTATATATGGATAATGGGTCATGGGTCAATGGAGCGTTACGGTTACGGTTAGGTAGATTAGAGATGCAGGATTGCCAAGCGTTATGTAGGGGGTAGCCATCATCGCGGTTAAGCGATGGCCTAACGGTAGATCCTCATGATCTACTAGTTAGTTTTGACGTCGAATCTTTATTCACCAGAGTTCCCATACCCGACACTATCCAGATAATCCGTCAAATCCTTTCCACTGACAACCAACCTGATGATTTGGCCAACCTGGTGAATACTTGTTTAACCTCCACCTATTTTCAGTTCCGTGGTAATTATTATGAACAAGTATCGGGTGCAGCTATGGGGTCTCCTCTCTCTCCTGTTGTCGCTGACATTTTTATGGAGGCATTCGAACAACAAATTCTACACTCCAGTGACCAAAAACCAAAATGTTGGTTCAGATATGTGGATGACACCTTCGTTATTTGGCCCCATGGTCGGGATTCCTTGAACAACTTCCTCGTTTTCTTAAATTCACAACACGATTCCATAAATTTCATCATGGAGATTGAATCTGAAGGTTCCCTTCCCTTCCTCGACGTCTTGGTAACTCGTCATCTGGATGGTTCACTAGGACATTCAGTGTACCGCAAACCCACACACACTGATCGGTATCTCAATGCCCTCTCCCATCATCATCCTGCCCAGAAACAGGGCGTTATCAATTCCTTAGTCCAAAGAGCTGTTAACATATCTGACCAGCATTCTATATCCCAGGAATTAAGTCATGTCACCAAAGCTCTTATAAATAATAATTTCTCCAACCATAATATTCAGCGAACCATAGATCTACATCTTAATCCCAAAACCTCACAACTTAATACACAGCTTACATCATCTCCCCCCTCTCTAAAGCCCACCTACCCTATATACAAGGTGTTACTGACCGCATCAGTAGGGTTCTTCTCAAAAACAACATCAAAACCATCTTCAAACCCCATTCCAAATTATCTGACCCTTTTTCCGTAAAAGACCATGTTTCTTTAGAATCAGCTGGTGTGTACAGGATTCCTTGTTCATGCGGCAGGGCATATATTGGTGAAACAAAGCGGTCTGTCGGCACTCGTGTTTCTGAACATGAGCGCTGTACTAGGTTGCTGCGCATAGCCGGTTCTGCACTTGCCGAGCATAGGCTGGAAACCGGGCACCATATTCAGTTTAATTCAACCAAGATCCTATCCCGCACTAACCACTTCTATGGTCGTAAAATCCGTGAAACTATAGAGATCTTTAAGCACCCCAATAATCTTAACCGCGATGATGGCTACCCCCTACATAACGCTTGGCAATCCTGCATCTCTAATCTACCTAACCGTAACCGTAACGCTCCATTGACCCATTATCCATATATAAACACGTCCCCCATCGACTTACACCAGTTTCAGTGCAGTAGTTCAGCCCTGAAGATGTCCCATACAAATGGGTACGAAACGTCGGCAGATATACTAGTGACGCGGTTCCAGCCCGGAAACCCAGAAGCAGATATCAATCTTCTAGGATTTAAAAATAAAAAATAAATACATTCCTATTATAATATAAAATTTAATAATATAACAAATATATACATATATATGTATATATATATAAATCAACAACAATCCAATAACAAAATTTCAAAATTACATGCAAAATGAAAATATTTTAAAATACAGAAAATTTCCTTTATTGGCATTGCACGTAGAACTACATTTAATAGATTTTACTTCTTGTATAGCAAAGGTATCCTCCGGTTTTTTGTGTTAGCAAAATAATCAATTACATCATTATAAAATCGTTCATCCCTCGTCATCGTTTTAACCAATTCCTTTTCGATTGCAATTAGTGCACAGTTACTAAGTCTTTGTTGTCCAATTGTATTTCTAACATACGATTTTATACGTTTCAATGTGGAAAAACTTCGCTCAACGGACGCGGAAGTTACCGATATGGTAACTACTATACTTAGCAATTTAAAAAGTTCTGGCATACAGATGGCTAACTTTTGTTCGTGCATAAATCTTAACATTTCACATGGTGTTTTAGAATTACCAAGGAGTTGCATGTCACTATAAATAACAGCTAATTCATTTTTTAATTGAATTTGATCAAAAAATTTTTATTGTTCAAACAAATTATTTAAGAGCCTCTGAGGAAATGCCTTCGAATATTCTTCAAATTTACTTTCTGTTAATAAATCAAAAAAAGCAAGTTTTTCTAAATCAATAAATCTAATTTCAATTTGACTAGTAAACGTATCTAGAATTTCGAAAAATAATTTTCTATAATTTTGTTTAGTATCTGGAACGTCATCAATTCTACGCCTTTTATGTGCAACAGATTCGTCAGACATCGAATTTTCGTATACAGTACTGATATATGTATCACACTCCCGAAATTCTCTAAACTTATCAAGCAAAAAACGTAATTATTATTATTATTATTGAAATTTCTGTTGGACTTACCGTGTATTGTAAGAGATTTTGATAAACCAGGGTTTGGTCTTGGAAGGTTTTTGACATATAATTGATCTTCTACCGATAGAACAACGAACGTATTCCTTATTAAAAACTCTACAATGTCTTGTGTATTTCTTACATTTTCTAAATCCATATTCACAATTTTTAAATCACTGAAAATATCACTAAACAAATATTAAAATATTTAACCTAACTTTGTAATTCCCCCAAGTTTAACTGCTGTAATTTGCGATTCGGGCCGAGAATGTCAGCCTCGAGTATATTCGGTAGTTCGGCGATTGTGATTCGATGAGAGGCTCAATTTAAATTGGCTTCAGGCTAAATAATACATACATACATGCATTGATGTCTAAATAATATCTACTTGAAACAATAAAAATACTCCTGTTAAAACTTAAAACATATTATTTGCGTGGAGGAAATATTGAGAAACTGTACAAGAAGAATGTAAACCTTTAGACATCTTTATATCATTAAATAAATACTTAATTTATCCTATTAATAATGCTTTCTATATTATTAAAAAATTCAAAAATTTCACAATAAAGTTAGAAAAATCTATTAACTTTTTGAATATTTTTTCTTCTTTGTTATCTTAAATATGTAGCTAATACTTTACTGTAATTTCCATAGAAATTGAGAATTTTTTTGACTGCTGTAGTGCGTTATAAATTTTCAATGAGAGGCAGTGAGTGGCCGGGCCTCAAATATTCGTGTTTAGTAGGGATATACATAGATCAAGCATGAAGTTGGTCGGGGCAAGTATACGCGCTCGTACATTCGCACGGAATTAAAATGAAATGATAAATTTGTACTTTGCTTGTAATGCCGGTTTATTTAAAACTATTTTCTTATTGTTTATAAGATAAATGCTGAATAAAAGATGATAATTAATTTATAAAGAATTTTAAAAGTATACATATTATTCTTGTTATAATTCCAAGATTTAGATGGTGAGGCACTGCCTCACCTGCCTCACCTGACCAGCCGCCACTGCTGGGAAGTGATGCCACATCCCCCATACAGCCCTGATCTAGCACCATCTGATTACCATTTATTTCCAAGTTTGCAGAATTATTTGAATGGTAAAACTTTCACAAATGACGATGACCTTCACTCGCACCTGGTTCAGTTTTTTGCTGATAAGGACCAGAAATTTTATGAGCGTGGAATCATGCAGCTCAAAGAAAGATGGCAAAAGGTCATTGAGCAAAATGCAAAATATATAATTGATTAAAAACTATTCTTTGTTTAAAAAAAAGTGTTTTATTTTATACTACAAAACCGAAAGTACTTAGTTGCCAACCCAATATTTTCTATGACTCAAGTCTGTAAATAATAGCTATTTTTAAGGAAAATCTAATATTTATTTATAAATTGATAAACAAACAAGTATAAAACGTTTAACATTGGCCATCAATTAATAGTTATTAAATAAAATTTCAATCCGACAGAAAAACTCTAAAATTATAATTTATCCTAACATTCATAAAAGTACATTTCTTTACGCTATCTATTCTTCCACTTATAAAGTTATCATTTTTTATTTTCCTTCGTTACACTGAACTGTCCGTTTTTACAAAACTTCATTTAAAATTTCTTAGTAATTTTATCCGATGGATGGTGTTATCTTCTCTCCATTATCCTCCTTTAAATAAAATAATTCACACTCACATATTGTTCAAGTTTATAATTCTTGCCAAATTGTTCTTAGTAGACATTAAACCTAAAATAATAAAAGAGTCAATTTATACAAGTTGAATGAACATTGAATAAAGGTGATAGGAAAGAAATGTCAAAAGATTTTGAATAATACAATAAATTTAAAAATAATTACAATAAGAATAGCTAAAACATCAATTTAATTGCAAAGAATATTTAGAGTTTAATACACCTTCATTTACTAAAGAAAGTTAAGAATTTTATAATAGGTTAAATTAGTTACGGTGCGTGACAAACTTTAAAATAAATCATACGTAGAAGAAACACGATTTGAAACTAAAAAAGGGACATCTAAAAAGCAAGAGGATAAATAAGAATTAAAAAATTCTGTCAACAAAGCAAGAAGAATTAGCATTAATTTAAAGAGAGATTTAACACAGACAATAATTTTAAATTAAAATATAAAGGGTTTTCCAATAGGGACTTGACAACTTTTAATTCAATTTGTGAACGCACCCTTTCACTAATCATCGAACTGTCACTGTCAATTTATTCAGTAAACCTGACATTTTCATCATGGTAAAGTACACGAACGAACAACGTCTGCAAATCATAAAAATTTACTACAGAAATTGGGAGTCGGTGACCGCTACTTTAAGAGCGTTAACTCCGATTTTCGGTCGTAATTCTCGCCCTAGTAGACAGGCAGCAACAAGTTTAGTGCAAAAATTTGAGTCTAGATATTCGTTGTGTGATATTGCCGTGCCCGTGAGACAACGGGTTGGTCGAAGTGTCGAAAATATCGCTGCCGTTGAAACGTCCGTAGTAAATGATCCAAATCAGTCAATTCCACGGCGTTCTCAAGAGTTGGGCATCGCCCAGACTACTTTATGGCGAATTTTGCGTAAGGATCTTGGTTTACACCCATACAAGATCAAGCTGACTCAAGAATTGAAGCCGATGGACCATTTGAAGCGACGTACGTTCTCCGATTGGGCTCTGGAAAAGATGCGCCAAGATGATCAATTTCATCGCAAAATCATTTTCAGTGACGAAGCTCATTTTTGGCTCAATGGGTTCGTCAATAAGCAAAATATGCGTTATTGGTCGGGTGAAAATCCACATGTGCTTCATGAAACACCACTTCATCCACAAAAATAACTGTTTGGTGCGGTTTGCATGCCGGCGGCGTCATAGGGCCGGCCATATTTTTTCGTCGACGATAATGATCGTCACGTTACTGTGAATGGTAATCGGTATCGCGCCATGATTACCCATTATTTTTGGTCCGAATTGGAAGATATGGACTTGGACAACATGTGGTTTCAGCAGGACGGTGCCACAAGCCACACAGCACACGTTACAATCGATTTATTGAAGAGTAAGTTTGATGAGCGTGTTATCTCAAGAAGTGGACCAGTCAATTGGCCGCCTCGTTCGTGCGATTTAACGCCTCTAGTCTTTTTTTTAGGGCTACGTCAAGTCATTGGTCTATGCCAACAAGCCGACAACGTTGGAAGAGCTCAGAGCCAACATTGAACGCGAAATAGCAGCCGTTTCTGCCGAATTGTGTGGCCGAGTCATCGAAAATTGGGTCCAACGAATCGACCGCTGCAAACGTGCCCGCGGTGGCCATATGAACGAAGTCGAGTTCCATTCATAAATGTTTTGATTGTACTTCAACCCTATAATAAAGTTTTTGAAATATCTCAAATGGTCTGCATTTTATTTTGAAAAAAAGTTGTCAAGTCCTTATTGGAAAACCCTTTATAAGATACTCATTGTGATGGTCTTCCTTTTGTAACCTCCTCATGATGCTGCATGGCCAAGTGTACATAAAGAAGTAAAATAAATTATTTTTTTTATAAGTGTGCTTTAGATAATTGGGATTATTTTCAAAAACAACAAAATTGTTTTCTTTAGAAATTTCATTTTTCTTTTAGTTTTTGTAACTAAAACATTTCCGAATGATCCTCACATTATTAGATACACAATAAATAATTTATTCAAAATCGAATTTGCCTGAGTACGGGACTAGAATTTTATCCTATTGTCACATATGTACATATATAGGAGTAACAGATGTTATGTCTAAATATTTTCAAACCATTCATTGCAATGCGGAGAATACCACTAAAAACTACAGCACAATCGATAACTATCCCAGTATACATTCCATACGTTCCCATATATTGTACAGTACTGTATACATATTGTATGTATGTACAAGAACGTATATGTATTAGAGAGTAATATGCATGTAGTTACGGGGTAATATATGTTACGCTTTGTCTATTCGAATACACAACAATGAACAAATGAACCGAACAGAAATCTTTCTCGCTCTCATTTAGAGATTCATTGAAGGGCGATATTGCTTAATAATATAATTGCCTGCTCTTTTGTTCGGTGAAAACGCGACCGTCCGTGATTTATTAAGTTGATAAAAGTAAGATTCTCCCGTTCTTGATAATAGCAATGGCTGAGCAGAAACAATGGAGAAGGTCAACCGATTTTGCGCTTTCAAGTCATACAAAAAAATTAATATAGTCATTTGCTGAATCGATAATGTAGACTTGCCACGGTAATTACATTTTCATTGTGTGATATGTTGTTTAAATTAAACCGCGTGGAATAAAAATAAATTCCAATTTTATTAAATGAATTTTCTATTTATGAGACCATACGCCATATAAGTGAGAATAATGGAAATGGGATTTTTGTGAGCACGAAATAACACCATTTCGCTCATAAAAAATTAATTATAGTTTGTTATAGAATGGATATTGTCAATTGTCATTTCATCACGAATTCAAATAATAGGTGGGCACTTGCCGACTACTTAGTCGTTGTTTCTCTTGCACACGTTTTTCATTATTGACCTGTAACTAAAACAATGATTTATTCTAAATTTATTGTAGCATATTAAATCTTCGCTGACCTATTAGTAAAAATAAGGAAGCTACCTTTTAAAATTAAAAAAATTAAAGAGCTAAGAATACTTAATTAGAGAATGTAAGATAGGTAATGAGTTATTTTGTTTCAATTGCTTTTCAACTGCAAAGCGAATCGTTTGATTAAAGTAGTTGAAGAGGTGCTTTAGGCTGAAGTGTAATTTTAAATGTTTTAAGTGCAATAAAAAGATTGCATAGAAATGCTTTTAATTTGAATATGAAACTTAGAAATATAATCCTGTGTGAGTATATGAGTACAGTTGCCCCAATTTAAAATCTGTTTAGACTAACTTTTTAAATTCTTAACATAAAGCCTCACGAACTAAAACGTCTGTTACGTGAACATACAATTTATTATTTTAAGTTTTCTGTTTCGTTTTTAGTGCAATCTACATTTGGAATTCTAAAATCAATTATTTAAATCGTTTCGTTCATGAATTAGTTTGAAAAAATTTTATATTGCAGCTTTAAAAGTTCGGAACTTTTGCTTTTCGTTAAATGTTTTCGTAATATATCAGAAATTTCCCAATATAAATATACTCAATGACATTAGAAGTGTTACACCTAGAAGGAATAGTTTCCTGGACGTGATTTTTTGGTAATGTGATAAGCTTAAGTCAAGAATGAAACAATCAGATTTCCAAGAAATTTTATTAACATTAATTTGAAAAGAAATCAATAATGTGTTTGGCGACCCCGTAGCTGTAGACACTCCTGTACACGTCTAGGCATCGACAAAATAAGATGGTCGATGTCTGCTTGTGGCACCTCGTTCCAAGCAACTTGAACTTGGTGGATTAACTGTGCCAGAGTTTGTGGAGGATGGTTCAAATTGGTCAGTCTTCTCCCCATTATGTCCCACACATGTTCGATGGGGTTTAAATCCGGTGAACGGGGTGGCCACGGCAAAACATTAACGCCAGCTTCTCGTAGAAAGTCCATAGTACGACGAGCAATATGTGGACGAGCGTTGTCTTGCTGAAAAAGGACGTGTGGACGGCCATCTAGATAAGGCAATAAAGTGGTTTGTAGGACGTCATCAACATAACGCGCAGCTGTCATACTGCCCCGAATAAACAGAAGAGGTAATCGGCTTCCATATGCAATAGCCCCCCAAACCACATAGTAAGACTTTGTTCATAATTTTTAAATTCTTAATTTATTCTTCCAAATCTATTTCGTCCCCCTCAAAGTAATCTCCCCTGGCCCCAATTCACTTGTGCGAACGTTTCTTCCAATTCTCGAAACAGTTGTTAAAGTCAATTTCAGGAATAGCTTTCAATGCGCGTAGCGATTCACGTTTAATGTCTTCAATTGACTCAAAACGGTTTCCCCGGAGCGGTCGTGTGAGTTTGCTGAATAGCCAGAAGTCACACAGAGCTAAATCAGGCGAATACGGTGGTTGCGGCACGATATTATTTGAAAATTTGGCGAAAAACTCACGAAGAATTAATGCAGTATGCGACGGTGCATTATCGTGGTGCAAAAACCAGGAGTTGTCGGCCCATAATTCTGGCCTCTTTTTACGAATAGCATTGCACAAACGACGCATAACATTCAAATAGTATTCTTTGTTGACAGTTTGGCCGGTCGGGAGGAATTCGGAGTGCACCACACCTCGATAATCGAAGAAAACTGTCAACATAACCTTGATTTTTGACTTGCTTTGACGTGTTTGTTTGGGCTTCGGCTGACCTTTAATACGATATTCGGCCGATTGATCGTGTGTTACCGGGTCATAAGCGTAGATCCAAGTCTTATTTCTAGTTATGATGCCTTTCATTTTATCTTGATAGTCGGAAGGCATTGTTTCACAGACGTCAACGCGACGCTGTTTTTCGAAAAAATTGACTGATTTTGGAACAAATTGTGCTTTAACTTTTCTTAGGCCCAAATAATCTTTCAAAATGGTTTTCACTGATCCTTCCGATATTTCAACGATGCCAGTAAGGTCTCTGACTGTTAATCGTCGATTCTCAAGCACCAATTCCTTGATTCTATTGATGTGTTGATCATCAGTTGATGTTGATGGCCGTCCTGGACGTGGTTCGTCATGAACGCGTTCTCGACCCTCTTTGAATAATTTATACCAATCAAAAGCACTTGCTCGCGACAAACAATTATCGCCGAAGGCCTTTTGCAACATTCTGAACGTTTCGGCACCAGAAATTTGATTCCGTACACAAAATTTAATGGAGCCTCTTTGTTGAATAATTTCAATCATTGTAAAAATCGCCGAATGCACTTTTTGTACTTCAGAAAGACAAGCGTATACTAAACACTAATGATTATTTTGATGTGATATTTGGCACAGATGTTACTGACAGTCATACCAACCTAGCAAAAAATATTTCGACGAATAGGTTTTCGCGCGAAATTTAAATTAAAAAGTCTTACTATTTTTTGCCCACAGTAGTATACAGAAAACTTAAAATTAACGAACAACTTGTCGCTAGAATTATGGATGTCGCAAAAACTATTTGTGCTGATCCCGAAACTGTTAGCAGAACTATCTCTGCAATTCTAAGAAGAGCTAGACTATGTATACAGCAACTGGGTGGACAGTTTGAACAACTAATTCAATAAAGAGACTTCTTTATAAGTGATTTTCATTGAGCTTTTTTTTGCAGCAATATATAATACCTGCATTAGCAGTGCTATCTAAAACTACAAATGCTTCTAGCTCAGTTAAGATAGAGTTTTAAACATATGTGCATTAGATATTTTCAGCTTGAAGTTGCTTTAGTAACACATCCTTAAGCTGTGGGTTATGTCATGGGACACCCAGTATGTGTCTTTAAGATTGGTAATATCTCACTATCGTCTATTGTATTTTGGTCTTTCTTCATGTATATCATTTGTTTAATCATCTGCTTATTGTATTTGCATTCCATTTCAAGGATTTTAGTATTGTAGAAGTCGACTTCAGTTTCTCCCAAAGAACGTTTTTTGAAAAAAAAGAAAAACAGTAAATAAATAAGATTATGGAATAAAAAAGGAAAAAATCTCTCGAAACGTTAATAAAATGAACTAAGTGTTCTATTAATTGTTCTGTTTTTCTTTTTCAGGTTATATTATAGACACCTTATAGAAATGACAATTAATGCACAATCTTACTGTCAACAAATTGATATTGTCCATCAGAAATTGTTGTTACTGGAACCTATGTTGGTGAATTGAAAAAGCATTATTCTTATCCATGATAGCAAGTCTCACTTCTCACAAGTCACACTCCAAAACTTAAATACATTGAAATTTGGGGTTCTGCCTTATTCACCGTATTTACCTCCTATTGACTACTACTTCTTTACACATATGAAATCCTTTCTAAAGATTAAATGCTTTGTCAATCACAAAGCTTTCAAAACTTCGTTTACTAAATTTATTGGCTTTAAATCAAAGGTGTCCCTTGAAAGTGGCATAAAAATGCTTTGTAATCAATGGCATTTTTGTGGAAGGAGAATATTTTGATTAAATGCGTTGAAAAAAATTGTGTACTCAAAAGTTCATTTTAAATGGAACGATACAATATCTATTCATCATTTTTCTCTTTAATATTTTGCCAATTTTATTTTTTCTGTTAATGACCATTAGGTTATCATTGCTTTTTGAGAAGTGAAATATTTGTATTTCTTTTTAAATATGTTTATTTTAGGAGCGACAACTGTAATTTATTTTATGTATGTAATCAGTAATTAAATTTCCATTCGAATAGGTTCAGTATAAATAAAATACCAATTAACGTAAAAAACTAAATCGAAACATTGCCTGTTATCGATACATCTACATTTGAATGAGTGGCAGACGCGTCAATATCTATCAGAATATATTTATAGGTGTTGACCTGACAGCACCGATGTCGATATCCTCCGCATAATAGTTCCAGGTGTTCTTTCTCTCGACAAAGTGAACTAAGTTCTCGGCTGTACTGTCCGAAGTGGGATAAATACCATTTATCTTCTTTTCATCTGGTCCGAACGATTCTTCGGGCCAACGCCAATCGATCGAACTCATTACCACCGAAAACCATTTTCCTCCGGCTGTCGACCGATCGGCTGGTTCGTTCTTGGCTGCCTTCCTTTTTGCGGTAACTGTAAGTAACGGCTACCATATAAATATATATATAAATGTATTCCGTTTCGGCGTTTTGTGTCGCCTGGAACCGAGGAATAGCATTTTCTTCCGTTTTTCAATTGAAATCCGGACCATTGATGCGTGAAATTTATATCCAGGCGGTAACTGAATATTAGAATATCGTTTGCATTCAGGAATGAACGTATTAACCGAATGACAATTCGATTCTTCTCCCGCATACAGCGGATAGATATGACTAAATTCGATTTTCGTTCCGACACTGAAAAGCGATTGGCAATAAATACTATTTGGATTCAAGCTCTTTTTTTGTTCCCTTCGAGGTAAAATTAATTGGTAATTTTTGAAATTATTGATCTCAATTGTATTTTTGGGCCAAACTCAAAACAGTTATTATGGAATGGATTTAGAAACAGATGTTTTTTTTAGAAATCTACTAAATATAATTTTTTCGTAATATCTAGAATTCGCTATTAATTTTTTAAAGTAAAACTATGCAAAATTTCTAGAAATTCATACCCTTTACTGAGCTTATTACGTGGGTAGTTTAACGTTATATTTATTTGGAAGCATATACCGTGACAAAATAAAATGAATCGACTAATGAAAGTACGAATGTCTTTTAGGTAAGCTCCGTTTTGATATAAAAAGAGCGCAAGCGCAATTTTTTCAAAATTACATTTTCGTAAGAAAGCCTATACTTAATATTAAGCCACTAATTATGATATATCTTAAAAGCAGCTTTTGAATTCCATCCTTATCGAAATTTGCCGCCTGACTTGCTAAACACTGCAGTACGACCGTTTTTACATCTCTTAAAACTAGCGAGAAACTTATCAGGCAATGACGAAATCGTTTTCTCGAACTACGGCATCAACTTTCTGCACTAAGTCTTCAGTAATGACCGACGGTCGCCCACTACGCTCCTCATCAGAAACATTAGTGCGGTCATCTTTAAATGCTCTAACTCATTTTCGTACCATTCCGTCGCTCAGAGTGTTTTCTCCATACATTTCGACTGCTTTTACACTTTTTGCATGCAGAAAACGAATTGCAGCAGTTCTGCAGCGTTAGTTACTTCTAAAACACGCGCCGTTTATATTTCTAAACCAAATTTTGTACAAATGTTTCCTGTGTTGAGAATAATAATTGATTAATTTTCATTGTAATATTCGTACCCTTTATAGAGAAAATTTAATAATGAATTGCTGTTCCACGTAAACGAATGCATTCTGCTTTTGCCCGGATGTGCTTCTAATAATATATCTATGAACTCCTGTGAAAACTAATTTCAAGAAACTTGTAGATTATCAAGCTATTGTAAGTTCATTGTAGCCCTCCAATGAACTTACGAAGCATACGTTTCGACCTTTCATATCCGATACATGTTCTGTAGAGACTACGCAGACCAATTAAGAATATCGATGTTGGCTTCTTACAAGAATCGCTATGTACCAGTTGCAACATGAAAATGAGTATTGTCTTGCCGGAATGTGGTATTATTTAGTCCTTGGATACGTGATAAGGCGAGTAGTTCCACAATTTCATAAATATACAATTGAAGGAATATTTAAGGAGTCCTACTTTCTATAGTAATTCCACCTCAAGTCATTAATCGGCTTGTAAACACGTTCTACGAAAAATTTCAAAAATCGCCCTTCTATCCTTCAACGTCAGACTCGTCTGTGACTATCATGGGCCCACAAACAAAAACGACATTCGCCTGAAGAAAACAATATTGTTCCACTCTTCATCTGTCCTTATCTTACGCTGTTCTAATCTAAGAGTACAATGGCCACCAGTATGGGGAAATATTGGTTTTGGATGATAGGATATCAACCCAAACGAACGAATTGTTATTTTGTAATAGGTATCTGCAAAAAAACATTTTCCACAGACTTTAAAGTACTATGTTATCCCTTGAGAGCAAGCAATTTTAGTCTCTTATCTTCAAATTCAACGGCTCTCCTAAATCGTTCAGAACCGCTTCTATGATGTTACCCAGCTTTTTGAGACTCATCTCTCCAACAACGTATAACTGTCAATAACTGGCGATAATTTGTTTGTCTTTGAACCTCTGGCATTTTATACAATGATTCGCACCTATAGACTGTTACAATTAAATAACCAAATTAAACTGATCCAAAATAGGGCAAGGAAAAGCGAATTTTTTCGTTAGTTTTACAAAAAAGATTTTGAAATTTATTTCGTGCATGCTACTTTTTTTTTGATCATTTATTATTCTCAACACAGCAAAAATTACAGTACTCCTATTGGGTGATTCGTTCTTCTTTTTCAAGTAATGTTTCGAAAAAAAATTATTTCCATTCGTCAAAACTGGAGAAGCAACAAAATAATAGGCGAATTAGCAACATATTGTGCTAACAATAATGCTAATTCGCCTAATATTTTATAGCAAATATCTTAAACATAGAGTCATGGCACAGTACACAGGCATACAATTTCTAATGGTAAATCCCAAAGTATTTCGAACCTTCAAACTTACGTCATGTAGATGCTTACGAGAGGTCAAGCGTGTACTGAATAATATGCCTAGATCATTAAACAAGTTGCACCTTTTTTTTTGTTACAAAATACCTTTTAAAAAATAAAATCCTGATTGAATTTGAACTCCCTAGTAGTTTTACAATAGAATAATTAACACAAAAGATAAATTGGGTATTCATATATAAACATCCATTAGATATAAGTTAGACGCCCAACTTGCGGAACAAACATTAGCATACAATCGCCTTACCATCGTAATGCCCGTAAGTCAACATTCTATATTATACATGTATGCAAATTACTTTCCTCTAATTCCAATAATAACATAAACAAAGGAGTATTGATTTGAATAATGAAAATATTAGCTTAAATAATAATTCAAATGGAAACAATCTATGAATAAACAATTTACAGAAATAATATCTTTAAAAAGAAACAAAACTTATAAATAACGAATTGATGACTTGCTACATATTGTCAAAAAACAAAAACGATTTTTTCTCATGGAGTTATTTATTACACAACGAAAATTACAAATTGTAAGAAATTAATTTTGTTTATAAGAAATAGATGCTTGCATAACTATATTTTCGAGCCTGAATATGGTTCCGATAATAAAATTTTACGTGGGATGTCTTTTAAGTTTTGCAGAGTGGGACATAGAGAAAGCCACTAATCAAACGTTAGTACTAAAAATTAACCTCCATCTTTAGTTAATCTAAATCAAAAGTTTCAGTATGATACGTGTAGTATTGTAGCTACAGCGAAGACAATTATCTCAACAAGAATAACTAGTTTCTATTTTCGGCAATGAAGCACCACATCAGTCAACAATTTCTCGTTGGTATGGAGAATTTAAGCGCAGACGGATTAGTCTTAGCAATAATCCAAGAGCAGGTTCACCAAAAACGAAGATCGACATGTGACATATCGACAGAATGAAGCATTCATGAGGATTTTAAAGACCTCAATTCAAAAAGTATTGTATAAAAAATTGTATGTAAAAAAATTAATTTCCTGTTAGATACCGCATCACTTGACCAAAGAACAGAAAGGAGCTAGGATGAATTGGTGTCAAAAAACTCTATATCGCTTCAACGCCGGAAACTCTTAAAACGTGTACAACATTGTCGGTGGTGATGAATCTTGGACTTACTCATAAGAGCCAGAAAATAAATGAAAGTCGTCTGTTTGGGTGTTCCAAGGTGAAGAAAAGTCGACAGAAGCCATCCGTTTTCGAAGTAGCTCTAAAAAGATGGTCGCAACATTCGTCTCGAAAGCAGGTCATGTAGCAACAATTCCTCTACCATTTGCTTGTCATCGCTAAGCTTAGAATAATCGGCCCTGAACAACGAATCATCCTCCACCAAGACAATGCAAGTTAGCACACAGTATGGAAGAGAATTTAATTTTTAACGTAACAAAACGTTGAATTGTTGGACTATCCTCCGTACAGTCCAGACCTAAGTCCCAACGATTTCTTTACCTTTCCAAAAATCAAGAACGAATTGCGTGGTCAAAGATTCCAGTCGTTAGAAGGAGCAGTCGATGCCTTCAAAACGCAATTTTGACTGTACCATCAAACGAGTGGAACAACTGCTTCCAGACTTTGTTCTAGCGCATACGAAAGTGCATTTAATCTTCGTGGAGAATACTTCGAAAAATAATGAAGTCTTTAAAAGCTATCTACTGTTATGTTCCAGTTTTATAGGCAGAACTTAAAAAACAATCAACATACCTAATTCTTTTAGTATAATTCTAATAACTTGAAAAATCTTGTCGAAATGGATTATCTCCAAAGTTAGAATGATTTCCCTATAAAAAGCAGAGTTTTAACTTTTTGTTTTGACGAAAATTGGAATTTTTGCAAGTTTTTTTAAATTTTCTTTTACAAAAATTGCTGTTTCTGAAATATTGTTATAATAATAATAATAATAATAATAAGCTTTATTTTACCATCTATTATATACAGATAAAGAGGTAACGTCATTGTCTATGATGGTCTGTGTGTGTATGTACGTGTATATGTACTGTGTGTAAATGTGGTATAAACATATGTGTGCACAAAGCAGAACATACAGTTTAATATTTGATTGATTTCATCTGCTCTTGGAACTCCGTCACTGTGTAGAATCCGTTTTCTAACAGAAACGTTTTTAAGTCATTTCTAAATTTCAAAATGGGTTTTTCATTCACGATAATGGCAACCTGTTAAACGTATCCAAATGTTTGTGTTGGGCAGCAGTAGTACGTAGCCTATGGTTGGGAAGAAGTACTTGTTGTCTGGATCTCAGTTGTATTGCTCTTCCCTCTCCTTTCCTTTTCTGGGTTGGTAGCTCTCGTTTAGCGCGCAGCAATTGCTTATATATGTATGTGGAGGCCAACGTCATTATTTTATTTTTTATGAATATAGGTCTACAATGTGCCGTTATATTAACTTGTTCGATTATTCGTAATGCCTTCTTTTGCAAATTAAAAATGTCATTGGCATGCACTGAATCGCCCCATAGTTGGACACTGTATGCCATCCGCGAGTGACAAAGTGCGTGATAAGCTGTTTTTGCAGTTTCCTTATTTGTGATGGTTCTGATTCTCCGCACAGCATATATTGCACAAGAGAGTTTTTTCGAGAGGGCGTCCACTTCATCCTTCCAGGTTAGTCTGGTATCTAAATTTATACCCAATATTTTGACTGACCCTGCATTCGCGGGAGTTTCTTTCCTTTTGGAAGTGAATGCCAGTTTGACAGTTTTGGCCTCATTCAGGACCAGCTTGTTTGTCGATAACCATGCCATGGCCTCCGACAGCGTTTCGTGAGCCCCTTCTCCAAGTTGCTGATCGCTCTTCCCTCTACATAGAAACGTTGTGTCATCAGCGTATTGCACAATCATTTGCGTGACATGCTGCGGAAGGTCATTGACGTACAGGCAAAACAGAAGAGGACCCAGTATATTAACAAATATGTATTCGCGTGATGGCACTTCACAAAATCTTAAAGACAATCGTGAGGTCAAAATTTGCCTTTGTCATTTGACATAATCTTTAAAAAATTCAGAACCCTAATTACCATACCAAAATATGACCTTGTAAGTAACTTGCTACAGTAAGAAAAGAGCATTCTGCTAGTTCAGAAACTAGTTTTACCTATTATGAAGGCTAAATTAAATTTTGTTTATAATTTGACTAAAAACTTAATTTCTGTAATAAAGTATGCGTGGTGTTTATGAAGAGTTATTGTACATTAACAAGTATTTATGTGATGACATTTTTCAAGGTCCTAAAAATAGGTTTGAGGTCAAAATTTACCTAATTCTTTTAACTTAACCTAAAAAGAATGCAGAACCTAAATTACCACGTTAAAGTCTGGACTTTTGAATATATAAATGGATTATCTCTAAGTTTACTTTATTTATTTTGTTATAAAAGGCAGTGAACTTTCATTCTGATATTCCAAAATATCTGTTCTACGTATTGCCAAGGTTAAACTCACTTTTTTTTATTTTCACGAAAAATTCAATTTTCGTATACTTGCAGAAATTGGGGGTTTTGAAAAGTTAGTACACATTAAGAAATACTTGCGTGATGACATTTTCTAAGGTCCGAAAACCAATGTTGAAGTCAAACCTTTGCCTAGCTCTCTCTAACCTTAAAAGAATGCAGAACTTGGATTATTACTTTAAAATATAGACTCTGTTAAAGAAGTATAAGCTCACTTCTTTAACAGAGTCTATATTTTAACGTAATAATCCATTCTGCTAGTTCAGAATTTCTGTCCTACAAATACGATTTTTGTATTTTGACAAAATAGTTGCCTTAATCTTAAAAGATTACAGAATCCAAATTATTACGTTAAAATGTTGATTTTTGAATATACAAATGGGGTGTCTCCAGAATTCGATTTTACTGTAAAAGGTAATGAGCCTATATTTTCTTAGTTCAGAATAGCTGTTCTACGTATTATGAAAGCCTTTTACTAAAACTTAAAACAATGCAAGACCGAATTATCACGTCAAAATGTGAACTTCTGCATGTATTTACAAACGGATTATCTTCAAGTGTAAAAGCTGTTAGTTCAAAACTACTGTTCTACCTATTATGAAGACTAAATTCAGTTTTTTATTTTTTGATGAAAACAAAATTCAATTTTTGAAAGGGGTATACTCGCAAAAATTCGCGTTTTTGAAAAATTATTGTACTGTTTCATGTTGTTTCTAAAATGATTAATTTTGTTTTAATTTTTGAAAACTAGGGAATATATAAAATAAGATTTAAACAATTCACCTCTTTTAAATTTATTTAAGTTCTTAGTACTCATTATTTCTATTTTTAACTCTTATTCTAATTGTAACTAATAATTTTAATAGATCTTAATGTTTTCATGTTCTTGATATTTGAATCAACCTACTCGTGTTTAGACAATTTTTTGGTAAATTTCCAATACTTCACAGTCTCCTGTATAGATAACAACTTATCCGACCATCACAGTCAAATTATAAGAGTGATGATACCTTGCACAGATCGTGTGAAGGATTACATTTACAGGCCCAAATATTCTAATAGTTCGTCAAAATTGTTTGTAGATATGCTAGCAAAAGAATCGTGGCTCAGTGTATATGAATGTGATTGCCCTGACCAAGCGTTTAAAAATTTTCTAAATATCTTTTCGTACTACCATAGTTATTGTTTTCCCGTGCTAAAATGTAGTTTGAGCGGGCAATCAACAGCATCTTGGGTTGCCTCAGACATTGTTCAGGTGAAAAACAACATGTTGTTCCTAAAAGAATTTAGCGCACAGTACTCCGTATTCAAAGACGAATTTAAACATTATGAAAAATATTACAAGGACTTCCTACACAAAAAACAATACGATATGAATGAAGCACTAATAAGAAAATCGTCTAATAAAACAAAAGCTGCTTGGTCAGTTATCCACAATAACCTTCCCCAAGTGAGAACCAACATTTTTCCAGACTCCAATGAGCAACAGCTATGTGGAAAATTTAATGATTTCTTCACTTCTCTTGCTTTAAAGTTCACTTGTAATACCCTAGATGGCAAGGTCAACTGGAGGGAAGTTAGCTCTAATATGCAAACACCAGGCATGGTTTCATCTTTCTATATGTCGCCTGTCTCGGAGAATGATGTAACTGCTACAATAAATAGCTTGGGAACTCAGTCTTCAACCGGATATGACAATATTCCATCGTTTGTAGTAAAATGCATCGCTACAGAAATTGCACTGGTGCTGACTTACCTCATAAATTTTTCGTTTGAAAAAGGAATATTTCCTTCAAATCTAAAACTTTCGATTATTCATCCCATATATAAAAAAGGCGATAAAAATCATTTAGAAAATTATAGGCTCATTAGTCTTTTAACAACCTTCTCAAAAATATACGAACTTATTGTGAACAAGAGCCTAATGAGTTATCTAACTCATTTCAACTTGCTATCCCCTAGCCAGCATGGTTTTCGCAGTGAACGGGGTACCCATACGGCGCTCTTTGAGTACCTGAACACTATTTATTACTCGCTTGACATTGGCCTCCCCTGTATGGGGATATTCATTGATCTTTCGAGAGCATGCGACTTGGTCAATCACGATATTTTACTTTACAAGCTATCACGATATGGGATCAGGGGTACAGCTCACAAGTCGTTCGAGTCATATCTCTCTGACCGCAGGCAGAGTGTCAGGGTGGGAACCTGTCAATCTGACAACATTAATCTTAACAGGGGTGTACCCCAGGGTTCAATCCTTGGACCAACACTATTTCTAGTTTATGTGAATGATCTGCCGAACACGCTCCAAAATGTGGAGCGTGTCGTTCTTTATGCAGATGATGTGAGTGTGGTTGTCAGGTCTTCTGGGGTGGCGGATCTTTGTGATCTGGCAAGCGACACTTTCACTAAAATTAATGACTGGATGATGTTCAATGAGTTAAGCCTCAATAAGGAAAAAACCAAATTGGTTTACTTTCCTAATAAAATTAAGCATCTACCTCATGTATTAATAAATAATAATGAGACCTTCGATTGCGTTTCTTCTGCAAGGATCCTGGGTCTGACTGTTAACGAAAACCTAAAGTGGGCCACTCATATTGATAGCGTGTGCAGTACCTTGGCTAAGGTGTGTTTCACCCTGAAGCTGCTCCGCAAAACGTGCAATCGAAGTACTCTACTAGCGTTCTATCACGCCAATTTCGTGTTTTCGATGAGATATGGGGTGATACACTGGGGTGTGTCGCTGGAAGTAGTTAGAGTGTTTCATTTGCAGAAACGGGCCCTCAGAATCATCTTTGTGATGGGCTACAACGACTCGTGCAGGGAACACTTTAGAAAGGATTCGCTTCTAACTTTTTATGATATTTATATACTGGACCTTCTTTGCGTCGTGTTTAAGCACAAGGAGGCATTTTCGAATGGGAATGTAAAGCACAAATATGAAACAAGAGCCGACCATTATCTACTGCCTACTTCTCATTCTACAACTGTGTTCCAAAAAGGTACATATTTTATGGGCTGCAAACTGTACAATAACTTACCTCATAATATTAAAAGTATCAATAACTTCCCCAATTTTAAAAACAATCTTAAGCAGTACTTGCTTGCGATAAACTGTTACAGTTTGAATGATTTTTTATGTAGAAATTTGTAGTATTTCCTTTTCTTTTTAGTGAAGTATTTCTAGCGTATGGTATGTGTAATATGTTTGGGCTGCTATTTTTTGTATGTTCTGATATTATGTATACTTGGTTTTTGAAATAAAATATTATTATTATTATTATTATTATTATTATTATTATAGATAGTGCGATGAATGATCTTTTGCCGACAATTAATCTTGTATGTATATTTTACCTCTACCAATTTTTTACAAGCGGATTTAATTATTGCTTTTCGTTTTGATATATAGAGGAGATTGTAATCCACGTATATTGTACTTGCTTAATAATATCTGATTAAACTAAACTAGTCGCAGTTAATATATAATATAGTGTGAAATTTAGACAGTGTTCTATTTATTCCTTAGTTTTATGTATTTCTTAGTATAATGGAATTTCACAAAGTAACAACGTCAACAATTAACTATTTTATATAATTTATGTTTTCGTTTGTTCTTAAATGTCAGAAAGTGATTTGTAATAAATATTATTCATTAGAAACATTATTCTTCGCCATATATTAAATTTAGGCCAAGTAGTCTTATTACTAGAGCGGCGACGAAAGTGGCAATACCATAGGCGGTACGGTAGAACGGGCAATTGGTGCGCAGTGAATGAGATCATTCACATCAAATACAATACGGTTCACGGTTAGTGTTTATAATAACTTCACACAAACATGTCGCGAAAGTCTGTGCCGTTTGCTACGTCGGTTAGAAAATACATAGCAGAATTTCCTGATTTAAAGTATGATATTGTGTTTGGTTTGTAATAAGCGACTTATAATACGGAAGAAAGACAATTGTAAAAAACATGTGAACAGTGCAATACATAAACTGAACAAAAGAAATGAAATACCTTATGCAACATTCCTTTATGATTTTTTATTTATGTTGACTGCATGTAATTTGCCGCTTCGTTTAATCAGCAAACGCCCTTTTCAAGTGTTCTGGAATAAATATCCGCCAAATTATAAATTACCTGCAGGAAGAACTTTACAGAAACATTTGCCGCGTTTAAGAGAGAGGCTTGAAAATATAGCAAGAACAGAATTGCATAATAAAAATGTGTGGATTACTGTAGATGAGACTACTGATTTTAATAAAAATAGTATAATAAACGTAATCGTACGTATTTTATCAGCCAACACATTTTCACAGCCCTATTTGTTAGCCTGTAAACGTATACAAGCATGTACTGTGGCAAATATTCGGCAAATAATAATGAACACCTTAAAGAAATTTCACATTCATAGTACTCAAGTCTGCATGCTTGTAACAGATGGTGCTGCTCCTATGTTACTACTCGGACGTTTACTAAAAGTAACTTTCCCTAAATTAATACACATAACTTGTGTACTCCATGCTTTTCATTTAGTTGCTGAAAATGTTAGAAGTAGTTATAAAAACGTTGATCATTTGATTGGATCCACCAAACAAGTGTTTCTTAAATCCCCTAAACGACTTAAAGAATTTCATAAAACTTGTCCAGATATTTCGGAACTACCGGAACCCATTCTTACACGATGGGGCACGTGGCTAAATGCAGCTTTTTATTATCATAAGAATTTTCACAAAGTTAAATCCGTTATATCAAAATTTAGGCCAACCGAATCCCAAGCAACAGTCAACATCAATTTGAAAATCCCCAAATTCTGGAAGATCTGCATACAATATATAACAATTACCATCCATTAGTAGAAGCAATTACAAAACTTCAAAACGAAAACGATTCGCTGCCCTTAGACGCATCACTATGCATAGTGCAAAATGTGACCGCTCATTTGCATAGCTCATCAAAAATTATTAAGTGTTTTAAAAAAAAATCCGGACTTGCATGTTTTACGAACTATTTATGACAAATGTGCAAATAGTGAGCCCTGGAATGATTTTGAACAACAGCTTCTTTCTGCCAAAATTACATCAATAGACGCCGAACGATCTTTTTCTCTATACAAAAACATTTTCTCGTCGCGAAGGACGTCATTTACAGAAGCAACCGTAGAGACGTATGCAATGATGCAGATGTACAGTTACTTCCACAACACATTACCAGGGTTATGAAATTACATATTACTAGGTAAGCACTAATTGTGTAAGAATAAGTCTAGACACGGCACTGCTACGGACACTTTCGCCGCAGTTTATAATTTACACTTAAACACCAACCGTGAACCGTATTGTATTTGATGTGAATGATCTCATTCACTGCGCACCAATTGCCCGTTCTACCTTACCGCCTATGGTATTGCCACTTTCGTCGCCGCTCTACTTATTACCCACAGATACCCTATTTCTAAAGTTTAAATGATTTTGCTGTAAACAAGAAATAAGAACAATCAAAAAAACAGATATCGAAATGTGTTACAAATCAAAATATTTGATCCTCTTTAAATATTTCTTCATCGTTAGATGCGTACCAGCGCGTAGCCAGTCGGAATTTTGTTTAATACTTTCTATCTATGTGTAATACTTTCTATTCTATGACAAGTCTTTTGATGTGTATTTAATATTATCCTAAGATAAGCAGCATATAATACATATATTTATATGCAGTATATTAGAGCTTATATTGTAGTTACTACTTATGTACATATGTATTTTTCGCTTTTGCGTAACACCGTTACTTTGAGGAGAAAACACAATAACACTGAAATAATCGAAAAAAGCGTCGAGATTATAACGAAGCAATTTTATATTCTTCACTTGTTTCTAAATTATTCATCTCATCGACTCAATTTTAGATAACTAGCTCCCATCTTGTTTTCTTTCGAAATAACAGCATTGCGAGATAACGAGGAGTAGAGAATACGAATTCGCCAATTCAGGAACACCAACCGCAGTACTGGCAGCACATAAGTGACTCCAAAATGAACAAAAGGAAGAAAAGTTATTCATGCATATACTGAACAGTATTATTGTATATGCATTCATCAGCTAGGGAAATAAAGTTTCAACTACTTTTATTTAAATTATGTATCATTTTTCAATGTATGTATAAATTGCCATATTATTATTCTATCATATGAATAGGTACTGAAAAAGGAAATTCGCTTTGCAATAAAAAAGTTTATTTGCTTTGTTTGTTGTTAAATTTATTAGTTTTAAGCATTTGAATTTGTTATGTAAATAATAAATTTTGTTCGAGATAAAAAAAATCGTATTGATACCGATATGTTTTTATACTTTTGATTGGATTGCTGACTAAATTGAATTGGATCGATTTGAGCTTACAAGTGCTTGATTCTAATCCGCAAACTTTCATTTAATGATGTGTACGTGCCTGTAGTTGGTACTAATAGTTAAATATAGTGGTGATTCTATATCTTTTGAATATCTCTTTTAACATGGCAGTAGTTCTGCAAAGGATTAGCGGATCATATAAAGGGTTTTCCAATAATGACTTGACATTTTTTTTTCAAAATAAAATGCAGACCATTTGAGATATTTCAAAAACTTTATTATCGGGTTGAAGTACAACCAAAACATTTATGAATGGAACTCGACTTCGTTCATATGGCCACCGCGGGTACGTTTGCAGCGGTCGATTCGTTGGACCCAATTTTCGATGACTCGGCCACATGTTGTCCAAGTCCATATCTTCCAATTCGGACCAAAAATAATCGGTAATCATGGCGCGATAACGATTACCATTCACAGTAACGTGACGATCATTATCGTCGACGGAAAAATATGGCCCTAAGACGCCGCCGGCATGCAAACCGCACCAAACAGTTATTTTTTTTTGATGAAGTGGTGTTTCATGAAACACTTGTGGATTTTCACCCGACCAATAACGCATATTTTGCTTATTGACGAACCCATTGAGCCAAAAATGAGCTTCGTCACTGAAAATGATTTTGCGATGAAATTGATCATCTTGGCGCATCTTTTCCAGAGCCCAATCGGAGAACGTACGTCGCTTCAAATGGTCCGTCGGCTTCAATTCTTGAGTCAGCTTGATCTTGAATGGGTGTGAACTAAGATCCTTACGCAACATTCGCCATAAAGTGGTCTGGGCGATGCCCAACTCTTGAGAACGCCGTGGAATTGACTGATTTGGATCATTTGCTACGGACGTTTCAACGGCAGCGATATTTTCGACACTTCAACCAACCCGTTGTCTCACTGGCACGGCAACATCACACAACGAATATATAGACTCAAATTTTTGCACTAAACTTGTTACTGCCTGTCTACTAGGGCGAGAATTACGACCGAAAATCGGAGTTAACGCTCTTAAAGTAGCGGTCACCGACTCCGAATTTCTGTAGTAAATTTTTATAATTTGCAGACGTTGTTCGTTCGTGTACTTTACCATGATGAAAATGTTAAGTTTACTGAATAAATTGACAGTGATCGTTCGATGATTAGTGAAAGGGTACGTTCACAAATTGAATTTAAAGTTGTCAGGTCCCTATTGGAAAACCCTTTAGAAGTAACTGGATACTCAAATCTATAGATACAAAAGTGTGTATGTACAAAAAATTTATCGGAGAGTACTTGTAGATTTTAGGCGTGGAAGGTTAGTAGTAAATTAAATTTTCTCAATGAAACCGACACGCAGAATGAAGTAAATATATGGAACTGAAGCAATTGTGGAAACAATGGAAGACCTTAATATGCAGATAGAAATGATGTCTAACTAAAATTACTAAGAAACGTGACATTTACCTTAAACATAAGTATAGAAATTAATTGTTTAAATAGCTTTAAAATGAACGCTGGTTTAATGCAATGAATAGATTAATGCACTGACATACTATCACTGGCAAACACGGAAAATGTGGTAATATAATATCTAGATCTGCATTGGTGAAGTAGGTTGAAGCATTGATCAAATATTTGATATTCGAACTATGTCTCTCTTGACCATGCACTTGAACGTGTACAGAAAAGATTTACCAACTTTCTATCTTTCAAAATCGATAGAGTTTATTCATCGCGTGGTATATCATTTGAAGGTTTCCTGACCAAACACAAATTTGAATCTCCCTTGACTAGGTGCTCGATATATGCTATAGTGCTCGATTCCTAGTCAAGCTCATCACGAATAGTATAGATTATCTTTCTTATATTAACGCCAACAATATTTTTTCTGCCAAACAGTGGACACAGTTACATCTTATGTAATTTATATGTTCACGTTAAATTTCCTTCTGCTTTGCTTTATTGAAGTTCTTATTATCAAGAATTAATTTTATTAGTACACATTTGATTTTCAATTTTGTTCCAAAATTGGTATATATGCTGTTGGACAATAAAGCTTATTTTGCTGCTACTATTATTATTATTACCATGTATTAAATAATGTATTAAAATGATAGAAAGTTGTCAAAAGTTGATAAGATTCG
The DNA here is from genome assembly GCA_031893035.1 of Dermolepida albohirtum. Taxonomy (NCBI): domain Eukaryota; kingdom Metazoa; phylum Arthropoda; class Insecta; order Coleoptera; family Scarabaeidae; genus Dermolepida; species Dermolepida albohirtum. The sequence goes on from JAVIWB010001639.1 coordinate 26,494, forward strand.
CTGACATACAGCAGTAGTCATCAAAAAAAAATCAAAGGAACATAAAATGGGAGGAGATGAAATTAGTAGATAGGAAAAGTGAATTTTGAAAATAAAAAAAATTTGTGATACAGAAGGAGAAACTAGATATTTTTTATAACGAACGCCACACAATCTAGAAGTGTGTTTCGGATCGTTGTCCTGTTGAAATATAAAGTTTTCGCCAAGAATCCTTAGTCCTGAAGGAACAACGTTATTTTCTAAAATTTCCTTGTAGCCTTCTTTTCTTAGGATTCCCTCAATTTTGACGAGATCGCCTACAGATCTTCCACCAAAACACCCCCAAATAATTACTGAACCTCCTCCATGTTTTACGGTAGGCGCAATACATTCTGGCAGTACTCTTTCTCCTGCAGATCTTCTTACGAATATTCGCCTTTTACTACCGAAAAGTTCAAACTTCGATTCGTCTGTCCACAACACATTATTCCACTGAACAATCGTCCAATTCTTATGTTCTTTAGGCCAATTTAGTCGTTTTATCTTGTTTCGCTTTCGTAGTAGTGGTTTTCGCAGAGCAATTCTTCCGTATAAACCCACTTGCCTTAACCTTCTCTGTACCGTGGACACACTAATGGGTTTCGCACGCGCTCTATTCATTTCAACAGCAATTTCTGGTGCTGTTTTTCGTCTATCGCGTCTACTCATCCGTATTAGATGCCGGTTATCTGCAGATGTCGTCGCTTTGCGTCGTCCAGATCTTCTTTTGTTGGAAAATGTACCACTTTCTTCAAATTTTTTAACGTTATAATCAACGGTTCTGCGATTTAATCGTAATTCTTTTGCAATTTTGCGTTTACTTTCATCCGTACAATGATAAGCAATTATCATAGCACGCACTTCAACAGATAATTCCTTCGTCTTCGGCGTTGTATTAAAACATTCACAATAACTTTCTATTTCACTGTTTCCGCAACAAAAGATGAACGATGACTGACATAAAATTTATTTTCGTTTGTGAATAACACATCCTAATATTGTAATTAGTTAGTACAATAACACAATATTGGTAATACCTTTCGAAAATGCAGGTAAAACTGTTAAGACTGTAGGGATTAGCCTATATAATATTTATGGTATTTTTCCAATTTATGACACCTTTACGATATATCATAAACAATTTAAGATTTTCGTAGAAATTCATATGGGACTGCTTCCACTAATAATATTGTTGAATAATTATAATACAGATTTTTCGAAAGATAATCCGTATTTCAGGAAACACATAAAATTGGGGTGGGCAAATAAATATGACCGGTAGTATATATATATAACAAATATAAGAAGCCATCTTTTTCATCTATGCAATTAAAAAATAATTAATGTGGTTTCTTTCATATTCTATCCTCATTACATATGTATATACGCTATATCTATTTCACGAAAAACAATCTCAGCTTCTATAGAACATATACTCAAACTTATTAAAATAATATCGATCATCATATCCCTTGCTACGAGATACATCCTCTTTTTTCCATCATCCGAAGCCGTTTTCTATGAGAAAATACATAGTAGATGGGGGAGAGAGTACAGTGGATATCGGCTGATGGAATTCGCGGAAGATGTATCAGGAATCACGAATTTTCTTCGAATTTATATCTCCGATATAAAATGAAAGGGCAAGAGAGCATTGGCTCCGAAATCACGGCACCTACATAATAGAAGAAGATTGCTCTCACGTGTTGCCTTCTGTGTGACAAATAGCGTTTTCGTGGCTCATTGTCGTGATGATGATGGAACATCGGCGACGTATACACATCTTCAGGATGATTTATAAATGGCGCAAGGTCAAGAAAAATCGTTATTACATGTGATTAGTTACCGCGGTCTAATCGCGGCAAAGAATAGTAATAGATTACAGCCATTCATTTGCGATTTCGATATGCCATTAAATACGGAGAAAGAATCTGGAATTCCATAAATCATTCTCTATAATCAAGATACATGGTGGTGACGTAACAAAATAGGAATAAGTAATTTTACACGCAGTTGCAGAGAAAATTAGATTTTTACTTAAATTGACCTTACTTTTGTCGCCAGTACAAAATACAAGCAAGTTTTCATCAGTTAAATCCTAACCGCTAATTATTAATAAATAATGTACTGAAAACCGATGCATTTCGTGAGCAATAGAACCATACAAAACAAATTTTATTTAAATCTTACTTAAAAATTTTGCAATTTAAAAAATATCTTCTTTACTGTCTCATCAATAAATGTCGTGCATGACTCGATCATTCAAATTCTACTTACTTGTCTCATGTGGCATCCATCTCGAATATTTCTACACCAGTTTCTGAATATGGTCCGAAATGGTTTGTTGAACTGAATCAAGCTTTTAGGCAATTTCCGGATTTTGCTCTAACATGATCTTATCTTATTGTCGCCGATCGAAGATGGTCGCCCAGAGCGTGGCTTATGAGGAAGGTCGAAATCATCTATTTAACATTTTTGGACCATCTTCTGCATGTTCTATAAGAAACTGTACCTTCGCCAAATACTTTCAATAAATTTCTTCACACTTTTGTAGCATTTCTTCCTTATTGGTATTCGTATAAAATACAGTGGCGTAAATGAACTTTATTCACGATCGCGTCTCACTTAATACTAACATGAATCATCTTCGTTTTAGTTCATTTGCTAAGGCAGTATGTATACATTTAGTGATAAAAAGAGAGAAGCAAATATGCGTCAAATGAATATGTGCATACTTGTTGAAACTTGTATCCGGAACGGGCAGAACTTTCCGGTACACCAAATATATATGTGTGTGTGTGTGTGTGCGTATGTTTATAAGGAATTGTCAGCAATTGGATATTTTGAAAATAGCACTCCAAGAAAAGAGGGCGGCGGGGTTCAATAGGAAGGACATCACACTACTTCATGATAATGCCAAGCCACATCTTACTTTAGGAACTCGTCAGAAACTCGAAGAACTAGACTGGGAAATTCTGTCGCATCCACAGTACTTCCCGGACTTAGTACCCTCCGATTATCACTTGTCTGTGTTCTTACAAAATTTTTTGCAGGACAAAAAATTCAAAACGAAGAGAATATCAGACAAGCACTTATTCAATTTTTCGCCTCCAAGGTAAGGCATTTTTTAAAAATGGTATTAGAAATTGTCATCACGCTGGCAAGAAGTCATAAATAATGATGGCAATTATATTATTCAAAAAAGTTTATTCAAGGTATCAAAAATTTATTATTTTGTTTTCTTCTAATAACGGACAAAACTTTCCGGTAAACCTGATATACGAGGTATGGCTCTTTCCATCGTGCAGCCGCATTGGGCAAAGCTGTAAATGGAATGTCATCGACTTTGATACTTCTCAAGCAACCCGTAGTTTCGTCTCTATCTCTGCTTTAGTTTCTTTCGAGCTTTAATTGTAGAGGACACTTACTTAGTAGTATCGTGATAATGGTTGACATAAAAATCGAGCAGCGAAAGATGTGTTTGGTGATAATGTTATGTCACATGGTCGAGTTTTAGAATGGCACAAACGGTTTTCTGAAGGTTGAGATGCAAGTCGAAATTAATGGTAATGCTGATCGTTTTTTTTCAATATCAAGAGTGTTATTATGACTGACTAGGTGGCTAAGAGTCAAGCCATTAATCAGAAATACTAAAAAGAAAACCTAATCAAGCCGAGGGAAAGAGTAAGGAAGAAAAAGACAGGATTTGTGGAAGAACGAGTCGTGGATTCTGCACCAGAACGACGCGCCAGCTCGAAATGCCCTATGTGTGAAGCATTTTTTAGAGGACAAGCGCATTGCAAGGCTCAATCATGCTCCGGCTTCGCTAGATCTCGTACCATGTGACTTCCATCTGTTCCCAAAAGTGAACAGCGCTTTAAAGGGAACACATTTTCAGTCTGCTGAACATGTTAAAGCAAAAACTGTAGAGTTGTTGAAGAGGCTGATAACTGATGAACTATAGGATTGTTTTGAACAACGGAAGACACGTATACAGCTGTATATATGTAGATAGGGGAGGATGTTGAAGGGGATAAAAGTTAAATAAAAGTTTATTTGCCACACCTCGTATATATTACACTTGATGTTTTCGCAGACGTACGATGAAGATGTATTTTCTCGGGACAAAAGGAACAGTTTTGCACTAAATCATCACTTTACCTTAGCCTTTTAAATTGGTATTATAGAATAATTTTGACTATAGCCAATATAAATTTAATAGGTTCATTATCTTCGTCGAGCTGGCATTAACTTAAAAAAATCAAAAGGTGTCGCTGAAACTTTGACTTAATATATTAATTCTAAGAATTAAAAGTACGTTATCAAAATTAAATATTCTATAGAAATCAGAACGCAAAATGCTAATTCTTCGCTGTTTTGCGGAGTGAAGTAAATATTTACTTTGTTCTAATATTGCCCGAATAGCGAGCGAAAGAATGTAGTTCTTTGAATCAGATCGAAAATATAGACAAACTCTTACGCTATTTGAAGTACATACGACGCACACGATTGATCGTTTGTTTCTTTCCATGAAATATACAAAAGCTCTTTCCAGTTCGATATCATTATGGCTCGACTTAAAAATATTCGGCAAAAATTGAAATTTAGATCGTAAAACACATTTTTGTGGCTGTGATTGTACATATAATAAAATGGTTTGCAATGTGCATCCGTCGGTATATATTTTACCGATGCGAACATGCTGTTCATTCAAATTTGGCGTTATCGTGACCATACGTCTACGTTGGATCTCTAACCTCGTCTTTCCCCCATCGCCTCGCAATAATCAACACAACACGCCATGGCGGCGAATTCCCCTTTTACAAAGGTGTCTGCAACTAGAGAAGAAATATAACTGACATATTAAAAAGAACCAGGCCAGGATCAGTCTACTCTTGCTCCTTTGTTCCAACTGGCGTTCATGCTCCCGCCGCCTATGGAAATCTTTATACAAGGAGAATCCATAACCCACAATTAAGCAGAAGCCAATCCTTAAAATATAATGCTAAATGTACGCGTTAGTGATAGATACTTACACATTATGTATATTCATATAATCCTACAAGTTTAGATTCTGAAACGCCTTGTCGGAGCGAAAATATCTATTAGCAAATAAGCAATATATGTTTACACATTTAGCGGTAGATTCCTATTAAGAGTTGATATTGTATATATTCGGAGTTGCAAGCCAGTTGTATTGATAACTATCAATATTTAAATGTATGTGTATAGTCCATGTTACGGTTATTAAAACCGAGAAATATTGAATTATATTTAAGTTATCGAAGAATTTTTAAGTTTGTTTTTGTGTAAATATTTTAATTTCATTTAAATAAATGTGTTAAAGATTCACAAATCTTTTATTGAGAAATACAAGCATACCATTAACAAGCAAATAATACAGTATTTTATTCTTTGCAAAAAGAATCGCGCTCATGAAATTAATTTTCTGATCTCAATCAGCGTACAAATTAATCAAACCAGATTAATATAATCTTGTTTCTTAGGTTTTCACCTATCTTTTCAATGTTAATCGATACTCGTTTAAGTAAATTACCAACAATATTTGTAGCTAAGGTTTTACAAATACTTCCTAAGCTTAGTTTCTTTGCACGTGCTCGTTGACGTTGGCCTTGACTACGGTTCTTTTAACCTCTATGTAATATTGACTCTGCTTCACTTGTTTTTGAATTTGTTAATGCATTCGGAGTTACTCAAGGCTTCAATTTAGGCTCGCTTTCATTTCGATACTATATATTAATGACCTATTTCATTCTCTCACCCCACATTAGATATTGTTACAGATTTTGGAGATGAATTTGATTAGTATTCGCGTCTAACAGAATCAGTAACTGCTTCATCTTCCTATTTAATACTACAGCAGCTAAGTTGCATTACTGAACGACTGTATAAGCCCATTACTCGCCCATAATCTTTCTATTCATTCTTTATCGATATTTAATCTAGGATTATTAACTTCATTTACCCCAGAAATACATATTATTAACTAATATTGTCTACACATGGCAAAGTATGTACGTCAGAAAAAATTACAAATTATGACATATCACTTGTTTTTTGAGTTATTGTTTAGGTAATTTAAGTTTATTTAGCGTCATCATCAAAGTAACCCTGAGAAGGACCGTATCGTGCCAAACTCATTTTTTTAATTAACTTTTCCGACAAATTGTTATTCTTCGTCAGTGGAATATCTTTGGTTGAAGTCCCTCTTATTAGTGTGGTTGCCTCTTCTTTGGTTAACATCTCCTTTAATTATTGGTAGCCAGACATCTTAAGTATCTATATACGTTATCTTTTTCAGCTTTCTTTTGGCGTGAAAATATTCCTTTTGCAATGAAAAATATTTGGTCCCATACGATTCTATGGTTTTTTCCACAGGCATGTTGGAAAAAGACGTGATTTATTTACTTATCGTAGTCGAACCAATTTTTGATGTTTTCTAATTCTAACTTTTACTGTTTTAACTGTTCATTCGATATAATCTCTTCCGAATTTACACGATCCTTAGTATACTAGTATAGTGCTCTTTTTATCTGGTTTTTCATGTCAGATTTTTGTTAGAAATCACCTATCGGTATTTGTAGTTTTCATGGGGTTTCTGCACATATTTGGTGAACTTTAGACATATTGAACTATCATGATACATATTATATTTTGTTGTTGTGGCTTCAGATCTTGTGCTGCCCTATTCTCCCTTACTTTTGACATCTTCTGTACAACTATTTTTAGTATGTTCGTTATGTTTCTTACTTCTTGTTTCCTTTATAACTCTGTTACGTACACATCTAGATATTCCAAACTTCACATTGTTATTATGGTTGTAGTTGAAGTGCAAGTATTGTCCTGTGTAAGTTAGTTTTCTGTACACCTTATTCTTTAGTATGCCAACGTTTTTCTTCTGTATCGGAACATCTACAAATATTATACAATTCGTGCAATTTTACGTTCTGCTTCTTCTGCCATGGTACATTTAATGGATTCTTTTTATATTGTTAAGATTCTACAAAAGTCCCTCTAGCGTCTTGATTGTGCAGATAAACGTGCCATTTACATATCGCGATCACATTTTTTGGTTTCACATTATTCGTGTTTATTGCTCTATGTGAACTTGAATTCTTCAATGAATATGTTGTCTAATATGGGGTAAACTTATAATTATCTAACTAAAACTGATATAAACAGCTTATTTTCCCGACACAATTGCAAAATGGGTCTTAAGTTTTAACTTCGTAAAGAACAAATACATTACACGTGTTATTATTTCCATAAAAGTAAATTGGGAGTTATTTGCATTTTGTCTAAACAATGTACATACATAACGTCAACTACAGTAATATATTTACAATGTGCATTCATGCAATCTCAACAGTGTACATACACATGTAGGTATGTGTTAAAATTTCATTAAATTTAAATGACAGATCAGTTGGCATAATTTTACCAAATTTAAATTATATTACGCTTTAAACGTATTCTGTGTGCTTGTGTTATCTGAAATAAATCCAGTGCTTTAATTTATTATGCTATATGGTTAGATATGTATCAAAGTAACTAGATGCGATTAAAATTTAAATTGCTGTTATTATTCAAACATTGCTTATACAGAAAGGCCTGAAACTAATTGTCAAATAAAATAATCATTGATTTTAATAATCTTTAATGCGCCTGTATTTGGAAGCACAAAGATACGTAATCTCGCTTATTGTTTGTGATATATTTGCTATAATTTTTGTATTTTCTAAAACTTTTTGATTTTATCTGAACATAATCTAGTAGCTTTATCTCATTACAAAGTCATTTTGGCATTTCATTTTTAGTTTTTGAGTCATTTGAGGTACAGTTCGAGCATCATTTAAGTTTTAATTATGAGTTTGTTAAATTTATGCGTAAAATTAAAAATCGACTGCATCATTTAACCAATGACGAATCTCTAGGATCACCAACATTGTTAGAAGAAGGGCGTAGAATGCGTTATGTGCCTAATCTTCTGGGGGTGAATCATGCGACAGTCAGTCGAATGGTTAGAAGATTCAGGGAAACCAGATCCACGTAAAATGATGTGGTCATACAACATGATTGTTTTTTGCAACTGCAAGAATTTACTTTTACCACCTTGATTGAAGCAGCCAGAAATGTCAGAGTTTCTGCTTTAATATGAAGAAATATGTTGAAGGAAGTTAGATCGAGTAGTAAGATGTTTGAGATTTGCCAGAAATTATGCAGATTGGACAGTTGAAGATTGGAAGCGAGTTTTGTTTTCGGACGAGACAAGTTTAAAATCTCCAGTAGATCACGAAAGAGTATGGCAAAAATCTGAAAAAATATATCGTGATTGCACAATCTCAAAGAGAGCTCTTTGTTGGTAGACCAAGAATGTTATGAGGAGGTATTTGCTTTAATGTGCGCATAGAATAAATCCCTATTCATCAAAAGTCAATGAGTGCTGAATACTGCCTGAGAATATTATTCAGGACCGTGTAATTCCTTTCGCATCATTTTTAGGGAGCAATTTCATGATCATGCAGAAGAGTGTCAATCCCCACATCGCTAGATATGTATGTAGTCAATATGACTTCAATGACTGGCTACAACGAAGCGCAAACTTAAATCCACTTAAGTAGGTTTCGGATGCTCTAAATTTCAATAATATCGTTTTTTGTTTGAATTTATAATTAAATAGAATGTTGCAATCTTTTCCGTAAGTTTTCATTAATAACGAAGTTAATCGACGCAGCGATGTTTAATTATCTCCATTTAAATTATTTTTTAATGCTGTTAGATAATTCATCGAACAGTTTTGTAAAAATTGTATAGAATTATTTGAGTTGTTCTTTTAATTATGTACAGGAATTTATAGAACAATGCTTTGATAAGAATATAACCCTCTAGAATTTTTAGAAATGAAAATATGTACTTATGTCACATTCAGTACAGCTCGAGGCATATTGGTGAGGATATAAAAGAGAGGTTATTTTAAAAAGTTATCTTTACAATTTGTATTTTTAACTTCATACTTTATGACACATCCTCTTGAAGATATTCTAAACAAGTATGCGAGGGTAGTTTGACAAGTAGTGAGAATGGAAAAGAAAAACGAATTTTTTAAACACAAAATAATTTTTATTTTTCAATATATTCTCCTAAAAGAGCAATACATTTATTCAAACGGTGCTCCAATGCCCTTATGCCATCTCTAAAATGCGATTCCGGAAGGCTTGCAAATACTCATTTACGAAGATAATAAGCTCGTCGTTGGACGAAAATTTCTTTCCACCTAGTGCCGTTTTAAATTTTGGAAAAAGGTGGAAGTCGGATGGGGCTAGATCCGGCGAATAAGGCGCACGCGATACTAATTGGAAATGCAACTCGTGCATTTTGGACATCGCAACTGTACTTTTATGCGAGAGAGCGTTGTCTTGGTGAAACAGAATCTTTTTCTTTGCCATTCCCGGCCGTTTAGCACGAATATCAACGTTTAATTTTTGTAGAAGTTCTGCATAATATTGTCCATTTATTGTGGCACCTTTCTGAAGACAATCAATGAGCAAAATGCCCTTTGAATCCCAAAAAATTGATGCCATCACCTCGTTTGCCGATAAAGTGGTTTTCGCGTTCTTTGGAGGTGCAGAACCACGTTCTAACCATTGTTTCGACTGTTGTTTAGTTTCGGGTGTACTGTAGTGTATCCAAGTTTCATCGCAAACACTCATTGGAAATGCGCAAACGAGTGAACTTTTGATCAGTTGTAAGCAATCGCGGCACCCATCTTGGCGAAAGATTGGAAAGGCCCAATTCTTTCGTTAAAATGTGGTGTACGCGTTCTGTTGAAATGTTTACCATGCCTGCTATCTCTCTGACTTTGAGTCGTCGATTTTGCTTAATAATATTATGGATTTTTATAATCATTTCCTTCGAAGTCACGATTTTGGGTGCTCCAGAGCGCGCTTCATCAACACAGCTTGTTCTACCGCGTTTAAATTCATTTACCCATCTACTTATTGTGGCGGATGATGGAGCAGATTCACCTAATGTTTCCCGTAACCTGTCCTTTATTTCGGTAGCTTTCATACCCTTAATTACGAAGTATTTAATCACCGCACGATACTCAGCTGTCAAAAATAAACTAATCAACCGATTTATCTAAATATCGGAATGTAAACATATAAATAGGCAACCTAAATTACAGTGCATTTGTTTTACCAATTAGAGCGCCACCTATGTGTTATTCTCACTACTTGTCAAACTATCCTCGTACAATACTTTCATTTTACCTATTTGTATCACATTCAGTACAGTTCGAGACATAATGGTGAAGATAAAGAGGTATTAATGAAGGCGTGGTTTATTTATATTTTATATTTTTCACGACTTCATACTTTACAATACAGTCTCTTTTCAAGATATTTTGAACAAATCTATATGAGTATATGAGTATTTGTTCTGTGACACATTTACCACATACTAGATGCATTAGTTTGAATGAAAATAATGCTATATTCAAATAAGACAAATGTAGGGAAATTTCAATAATTTCTATTAAAAAAAATACGCCCATATCTGTAAAATATCAACATACGTACATATATAACAATACTTTTATCAGAATACAACTCTACTGAATTTTTTGGAAACCAAAACATGTATTTGTAACACATTCAGTACAACTTGAAACATAATGGTATTAAGGGAGACGTGGTTTATTTACAAGGTCATATTTACATTTCATATTCTACACGACTTCGTATTTTATAATGCTACTTCTCTTTAAGATACTCTAAACAAGTAGATATGTATGTATGAATAAAATATCCGTTTTGTACCACATTTACCACATACTCGATGCATTACTTTGAATGACAAAATGCTATATTCAAATATGTAAGATAAATGTAGGAACATTTCAATAAGTATCATTAAAAAAATATATTTTATTATATCCAATCCTTATTTGTTATATTTGAAAATAAGCAAAAGGCCTTTATTTATAAAATTAACAAATTAAAATATTCCATAAAGTATAAGACGCAAATTGAAATATAATATAAACAACGTTTATATATCCTTATGTAGTAATTACACGTTTACTTAAAATTTATTACATAGATTAGATTATTCAAATATAGCAAAAAGAATTAGTGACAGGCTTAAATTTTTTAGCACTTTGAATACATGTACCATAAAATTACAATACCCATTCAATCCATTTCGATATTTTATTGGCAAACCTTTAACATTTAAACCCTTTTAAAAATATGTAAGGAAACGTGCATAAATATCAACTATTCAAATAAAAAAGAAGAGAATCAAAAGAAAATTATTATAAAAAGGCAAGATTAATCAAATCTCTCTTTCAATTCGAAAACACATTTGTGAAGCAACAGGACACGAACAGAATACGTAATCAGTACATTGTTTTCCTTTTTCCTTTCTTTATTTAGACATAAACTTGTATTCTTTTACATTTTACGACATTCCTACTGATGTGGAAATATAATACTTTGTTAACTTTTAAAGAGCACACTTTTTTTCATTTACTTAATGGTTTCCTTTGTCCGGTAATTTTAATTAATGTGCTTTAGCTTTTGTGGAAACAAATTTCAATTAATCTGTCCAGAACTTTCTGCTTTCGAAAGTTTAAGATTTAAACGGCTATTTCATGGCTAATTTTGACACGTAGCGTGGATAAATGAATCGATACTAGTGGAGCGAAACTTTGAAAGTAAACATAAATATTTTATGAGCAATCACTATTAATAGAAAAAGAGACGAAGTCAGAATTTTAGAAATGTTTGTAATATAGATACGTGAGAAGTTCAATATACCTGATCCTATCATAAATTCTGTTACAAAGATTCATACACTTACTAAACGGAAGCAATAGAAAGAGGCAAAACGAATTTGCTTACATTTTTACATTGCTTTATTGATATAAACTATTCAACTCGATTTAGTCACGTTAGAAATAAGAATGAGGTAAGGCGTTAATGAAAATCGCTCTCCAGGAGTTTTGCAAACGCTGAAGGAGTTTTCAAATTGTTGAACTGTTGAGGTCGAACACATTTATGATGCAAACAAATGTTTAAATACTTATCTACTACGAAAGACCTCTTTGAGAAAAACATATTACAACTTGAGTGAAAAATTATCAGAAAATATGTTACAATGAGTTACAAAACGCTTAAACAAGACTTCGACTCTAAAAAACAACAATCGGAGTAGGTTATAGTCCAAATTTGACCTTCCTCAAGAAGATTGTACTTGAATATGCCTGGCTATCTATTTGTAGACCGATTTGAAAGATAATTTGTACTGTCTATAACTAAATTTCGAAACTTTGAAGAACATTTTAGAAATGGTAGTAGTTAAAATACCAATCGAGAGAGTACTTGTCGTTGCAGATGATTGGTCACAATGTTTAAAAGTTTTTTTAGGCGTAATATAACCTATGACAAGACTTTGTACTAAGGCAGTCGAGAAAGTAATTAGCGCCGCCATTTTAATATCAAAGCGTCCCCTTACTCAAAACGTATGCAGTTGTGATAACATGTAATTTGTACTATTCCTACTTTGTGATTTTTTTAAATGTGTGCTGCAATAGAAAATCCCACAAGTTGCCAGTAGCATTAAGTAATTTGGTTTTTGTTCGCGAAAAGTCATGGATTAAGTGAAATTCATCGGCAACATTGTGAAATGTGCGGAAACAAGGTAATGAACGAATTCGAATTTTGTGCCCAACGACTACTATTTGTGTTCAAACATGAAGACTACTCGTAACGTAATGCTTCAAGAATATCGCGAAATTACAGGCAAGCGTGAATGAGTAATTGAAGTCTCAGATGGCAGTATTATCTGACAATAGAATTAATACGCTTATACAGCGTTATGGTAAGTGCCTCAATTTGAAGGGCGACTATGTTAAAAAATAGTCTAATATTGTGACTTTAAAATTTAAATAGTAAAAATGTTTCTTCCCACTTGGGTTTTTGTGCCAAAACGTAAATTACTTTCTGAAAAACCCTCGTAATATCAGAGCAGTAAAGTATGGTTGAAACAGGACAGATTAGATTTTTAATAAAATTTGTTACTAGATGTGCTACTTCTAGTGCTGGCATTGCAAGTTTATGGGATCGAAAAATATAAAACTCCAAATTTTGCATGTGCAAATCTTTCGAGCAATCTCCTTTAGCGTAGCCGAAAGCCTCTGGCTGTCGTTGACTTGAAATCAGGGTTTGAAAATTTTTCAAAATTAGAAGTTTGTTCAAAATTCAATTTTAGCAGTATGTTTATTTCTAAATATTATACAAGAATGGAAATAAGTGGTTACAAAAAGAAATACACATAAAAGAAACGAGAAAGAATAATCAACAAAAAGGAAGTTTGGGCCAACTCAGTACGAATAACTCAAACCAGAGCTCTTTGCACGAAAAAATTGGAAATTTTGCCAAAATCGGTTAGTAATGCGCCCTTCGAAGAAGTACAAAGAATTTGGCAGTTAATAAATGTATATAAACGAAAGAATTGGAAATTTTGAAAAAGTACATCCGCAATGCGCGCTTCGAAGAAGTACAGGGGATTTAGCAGTTAATAAATGTAAATAAACTCTTCTACTTATAAGCAGGGTTTTTAGTATGCAGATGCACAAAGATAAGACTAAATGTTTATATCAGTATTAGTTCCACTTTAGTATACGGTTATTTATATTTAATACGTTTTAGAAGATCCAGAATGTAATGTGTAAATCGCAGACTAATATCAACCATATATGAACAAATAAAATAGAAAGTTGTCATTAAATTTATTATTATTATTATTTCTAGATGCAAATCTTTAAAAATTTTTGAAGTAACTTTTTGGTTAAAAGGTTTACACAATATCGAAAATATTATTTTTTAAATATTTTTTATAGATTTATAATTTTTGTGAAGTGACTACTGATAATTAGAGTTGTGAACTTTGTCCGCAATGGAAGAATATATTGTAGGAATAGCCGCCCCATGCAACAGTGAGAGTAGTTAGTGTCGAGCTACAGTAAAATGTGGGTGTACATTTCAAAGATCGATAACTGTTGCGCGGTAAATATAATAATTATTAAAGCTACATTATAGCTACTAATGCAGGAATGTATTGTATTGCGGGCTGAACTCAATAACAGTCGATGTAGTCAACAGTGCAGACGAATATATGTACCTTATTACGCAGCGTGGTAATGTTGGACGACGAACGTAGTAGAAAGCGGCTATTGGCCGTCGAAGTAAACAAGTTTTGTAAATATTATGTACAGTGTTGAAAAAAGATATATGCTGGCATCAACGGGGCTGCAGAAAACACGTAAATACAGGAGCACTTATTAGAAATAAAAGGACGAACGTGCCATCACATACTGAATTTAAATTTAATATAATGCGCATGTTACTTCCTTGTAATTTATCAATTAATTTATTCGATAAAGAATCATGTTAACAATTCTGGAATAAATATAGAGTTTAGTCTCAAATTACCAAGTTGACGAACGTTGCAGAGATTTGTATCAAGTGTGCAGAAAGAAATTAGAAACAAAAAGAAATCTGAGTTAGCAAATAAAAAACTGTAGTTATGCATGGACGAAACGTCAGATATAAAGAAATATTCTTGTTAACGTTATAGTGCGCACGATGGGCCCTCTTAAATCGCCACCTTCATTGTTATTAATGTGTAAAAGCAATTACAATACTGGTACAAAATACTTGATCGTAATTTAAACTTTCAACACAACAACTATTAATGTTTGTTAGTGATGGAGCCAGTACAATGTGATGCGTACACCGTGCTCTTAAAAACCAGAGCGGTAATTTGTTGCATTTTACGTGCAAAATTCTTACGTTTCATCTCATGGCAGAAATTATTCGGAAATTTTATTCAGAGGCAGATGCATTAATTATGTACAAGACGGCCTTTCGCAAATCTTCTAAACGTACTCGAGAATTTCATAGACAGTGACCCCGTATTCCTGAAACACCACAGTCGATTCTAACATATTGGGGCACCAAATTACAAGTAACGCTATACTATTGTAAATATTTTCAAAAAATAAAGTCCGTTGTTTGACATTTTAATTCTCGAGAAGCCGAAGCTATCAAGCCAAAGGAAATTTAAAGATAATCACGTTGCAACTGGTTGACGATGTTGCCAGCGACGCAGAAAAAAGGTCGTGTTGTGGCAAAGTTAGAGAATGTGTTAAAGAAAGTTTCAAATTTAAGTACTTTAAAATAGATATGTGATGCTGGGTGCACGGATCCGTCGAATAATTTCAAAAATTATTTCAATTGTTGGCATAATTCAAATAATCTTTGAAATTATTTGAAGTTTTTATTAAATCATAGATTTTCATTCAAATAAATTTTCATAGCGAAGGACACACCCCGCTGAAACAAACATCCAAACATACCTGATGCTACAGTTCTTCCTCCTATCTCATTCACTATGAGATAACTAATTTTAAACGTGTAAGTGTCTATTTCATTACTACTGTATTTACCGCAGTTATCGCTCTGTGAAATGTACATCTACATAATACTATAGTTTGCGCCTGGCCAATCTCACTATTGGTATTCACATCGGGCGACTGTCCTTACAATACATTCATGCATAACATAAAAATACCAAACCTATAACAAGTATTTAAAAAAATAATATTCTTTATTTTATTAAACCCCCACTTCTTTTAAGGGTACGCCACTGCACGAACGCACAAGATGTCAACTGTAGATGTATCCGAGAAAAATATTACCTAATTTTATTATATAACTATATAGAATAAAATTAATATTCCAAGAAAGTATGTGAAAAAATATTAGAAAGAAAGGAAAGAAAAAGAAAGTAGACAATTACCCCAATTTTTAAAGATACTCTAAGTGGAATACAGGATGACCACGGGAAGTATTAACATTTTGAAAACAGCAAAACGGTGTTAATTTTTTAAACAAAAAATATATTTACTTTTCTGACATGTTTGTTAGGATATGCCATTTAATTTAACTTGCCAAAATAAGGTCAGGAAGGTGACGGCCGTCTTCTCTGATGCAGTTTTCAATGCTATTGAGGAAGCTCTGCCATACCAGCTGTAATGTCTCCTCGGTGATTAGTGCCACCTCTTCACGAATTGCCTCTTTCAAATCTTCCAAATTACGAGGTTTGCGTTGAAAAACTTTCTCCTTCAAATGTCCCCACAAAAAAAATCGCAGATGTTGAGGTCGGGAGAACGAGGAGGCCAGGACACATCTCCAAATCTTGAAATGACATGACCTGGGACAAGTTTCGCAGCAACGTCATCGAAACTCTTGCTGTGTGTGCAGTAGCTCCATCTTGCTGAAACCATATGTCCTGTTGCAAGCTGAGCATCTGCAGTTGTAAAAAAAAATCGTTGATCATACGCACGTACCGATTCGCGTTCACTGTCACCGCAACTCCATCCTCTTCAAAAAAGAAGGGGCCAATAACATGTTGTCTCGACACCGCACACCATACAGTCACACGAGGCGAATGGAGAGGTTTCGCATGAAGCAGTCTTGGGTTTTCCTCTGCCCAGTATCTGCAGTTCTGTTGGTTCACTGTCCCATTTAGGTAAAAGTGAGCTTCATCGCTCATGAAAATCAGAACGTCAGGCCCACTGAATCATTGTTTCTTACATAAGAATCGTACGTAAACACGCGATGTTGAACTGTCCACGGCTCCATTGCGACTGGAATACCTAAATGGCCACTGCTTGGGAGGTGAATGACCGCCCGCCCCTCCCCCCATGATTTGCCGAGGCCGAGTACAGTCGCATCAAAAATATAAATACATCCCGTGGTCACCCTGTACAAGAATATATTGTTTCGTATAAAACTACAAACACTTAAAGCAAAAAATTTAATTTTATACTGTTATAGGTCATTTTAGTAGCAAATGTCTATGATTGTCGTATGTGTTCTTCTAGCTAATTAATATATTAAAAAATTAGCTAACCTCTTATTCTCTTAACAAACTTTAGGAATACAAATTATAATCACCGTCTATCAAAATGACTTTTCATCTTCATACTCTTATATAATCAGTGAAGTACATATTTGCTTATCACTTTTCGTTAAAGACACTTTAAACGAAATATACTTACAAAAATACTTCTAATTATCTCTACTCTTTATTTTTTTTACAATTTTTTTAGTAGTCCAAGTTAATACACAAGCAGACCACTATCACTCATTTGCGTTGATGTTGTATTCTCTTAACGATTTTTAATATTTCGGATCTTGGAATCTTGTCAGCCTCACGATTATGTACCGGAAATTCTTTGTGTCCGAACCAAGATTCTTTCGCTAGTCCAGCCGCTATCACCGGGTTCTTGTAGAAGGGATTCAATAGTTCAGGTGGTAATTGTGCCTCTGCCAAAGCATTTTCTACGAGCGCAGGATGAGGAGCCCCTCTAGGGTCTACCGAATTGACGTTCGTTATTAAATTCTGTTGGGTGATTAAGTTGTAGGAGTTGAGTATTTGTGCTTCGGAAGCCGTTGCTAAGACGACTAAAGCTGCTAGTGTTAACGTTGCTTTCATGTTGTAAGAAGTACTGAAAATCGAAATAAAACATTAGAGATTATTAGTTTGTTTGGTTGAATACACATATGTACAACGCCTGGCCCTTGATAATATTTCTAACACGAGTTTCTCACTAATTCTCTTGAATAATTCTTAAGGACTAGTGAAATTGCAAGATATTTTACAAATTTCTATGTACTTCTTCCATTTGCATTAATTAATTTCTCGCGAAAAAGTATTATGAAACGGTTAAACAAGACAGTACTAAAAAAACATTGTATTGAAATTAGCGGCAGTCAAAATTTGGTCCTCAATAAGAGTACACTTGAATATGCAGGACTATCTATTTCATACAGATTTGGAATGCAGCCTGCAATATTCATAGCAAAAATTTCGTAGTTGAAGAATGCTAGTAGTTAAAATACCAATGGATATAGCATTGGTATTTTAACTACCCAGAATGTAATGTGCCGTTTTACTACTACTACTATGTACCGTTACAAATTATTAGTCACAATGTTTGAAAGTTCATTTAGCCATCATTGATAAGATTTTGTACGAGGGCTATCCAGAAAGTAACTTACATTTTGGCACATGTGGGCTGCCCCTAGATTTAAGTTGCGGCTAATTTCGCATCATTTGCGTTTAATCGCGGACGGTTAATTGCAATTCGTGATAAATTTGTATTTTATTCGTGGTTAATTAGACTTGATTTGCAAGCAATTAGACTTGATTTTTAAGCAATTATGTATACTAAGTTAGCGGTTAATTGCTCATAATTTTGTGCCAAAAAAAAAACTTAATTAACGATAATTAGACTTGACTCACTAGCAATTACACTGTAACTAGACTTGTTTCGTGGGTAATTAAACTAAATCTGCGGTGAAATACCCTTAATTTGGCTGTTGATTGCACAAACTCAGTAGTAATTAATTTGGTTCACGGCATAATTAAATTAAATTTGCAAATAATTGCTCGAAATTACATGATGGTTTGATTTGCGATAATTACTCCCAATTGTGCATTAAATTCTCAAAATAATTTTCAAAATTTAAATTGATTAAATCGTAATTATTACGATTTTTCATATTACTAATATGTGACAATGGCTTTATTAAAGAGACCCTATTTCATTGTGTGGATAACAGTAGGGCAACTAACCGCGAATTAAGTGTAATTATCTGCAAATTACGCCCAAGTAACCGTGAATTACGTGTAATTATCCGCGAATTACGCGGAACTAACCGCGAATTAAATCTTATTACGCGAAACTAATTAATCACGAATGAAGTTTAGTTACCCGCGAATTACGCGAAGCTAAGTAAGTCTAATCATTGGTGAATTAAACTAATTGCTCGCTAATTAGCAGGTGTAATTAATTAATTTATTAGCGCCGGCAGTGGCGGCGTCAGAATCAGCGAATTCTCTCTTCTGAAGCTGATACGTAATTTTTGTTTGCATTTTCTTAAGAATTTTTTTTAAACAGAGTTTACATGTCGATCTAGATTTTTTTCACTTTCTATTTTTAGTTTCCAATTCTAAATTAAACTTTTCTTAGGGATTATTAAATAGGCTATGAAATTTTTTCCGAACAATATTAAAATGAGAAATCTCTTTTGTTTAGGTCACGAATTACTGTCAAGCTGTAATAAACCAACGGTTGTTATTTTCCAAGAATGTACGTATTTCGTTACATAGTTCCCTTTCTTGGAATATTCACGGTAATTTTTCCACTCATTTTTTCACATAGAATATACTCCTATTTTTCACACAGAATAGAGATGTATTATTCTGTTTAAATATCTACCTGCCTTATAATTATGTTCGATCTATCCTGCCCCCTAATTCGTTTTAATTTTTTCTCCGTCTATACTTGTTTTTCGTATGTTAATTTCAAATATGACAAGTACTCGTCCCCTTATCCTTACCGACTTTCTCTTATAACGTCCACTTTCCGAAGAAAACCCTCTTTTATACTTTAGCAAACACAGGGGCTAGTACATACATTCTTCAACGGTAAAAAACGTATGCACGTTCGTGAGTGAAGTTTTACTCGTGCATACAGTGACCCACATACATCAAGTATCATTTGATACCTAATTTAAATCAAATCCTTGTATATTTTCTCAAAAGCTTTTTATTACTCGATTTATTTTTATTGCAGGATCTACAATTGCTTATATTATATTTTGCTTTATTTCATCTATTGCTCTCGCTTTTATTATTATTATTTTAATAGCATATATTCGAGTTTCGAAGGTAATCTTCTTGTTTTATTGTCGCTAATAATCTTTCTTTTACCTTTACACACGTTCTAGACTTTTAACGGTCATCGCAAACTATTATTAACTATTAACTCTAGTTTCTTTTCTTATCTGTATTTTTTGTAGTGCTGAAGCTAGCCTGGACACGTAATAAATTTACTGATCACCAAGCGCAAGTATTAAATATTATAATTATTATTATCGGTTATCGATTAATTGATTAAGAAGGCGATAAACTGTCGCCCTTAGAATTTAAATTACAGGTAAGAGATAATAATATACATATTAAAGAACTCTGACAATAAATAGTTTGCGAACATCGAAACAAAAAAGAATTTATTGCCATTCAAAAATGTGAACTATTATGTAATTTCAAAATTGAAAATATCTTATAATTTCAGTACTCCTTAAGGATAATTCATCTAATTGGGCAAAGCTACATATATCTTTTATAATAGGCAAGATCCTCATTCTCGAAATGTTATCTGGAACAAGTGGTGCTTGTCTCCATGTTATGTAACTATCGCTGTATGGTTCATTTACTTTTCCGCGAAGTTTCTGTTAAGTTATTATACTTATAGTTTTTCGCGGATCTTTTAATACTTTGCTCGTAAGAAGCTTTTTAGCTATTTCAAACAGACCTGAAAGAACTGGTCTGATACGCTGTTTTTAAGCACTACGTTTAAATTGCGATATAAAAGCGGCATCAGCGGCGGCGTAACACTTGACAATAAAATTTTTAAAAATTAGCTTGTCTGACATTGCGATGCACCGCTCACTATCACTAAGAATTTGTTTTAATACAATAAAATCTGCGTTTTTCTAATCTACTTTCATTATAACACTAACTTCAGCGTCTTGAAATTTCTTTTAACTTTCCTTGATGGCAATTGTTTCTTTATAACATTGCCTGTGGAATTCTCGATTATGTTTAAGGGATTTGAAAAATACTGCTCTAGTGCACTATTCAACCATTCACTCCTGAATAACAGCGTCAAATCGTTTCTGCCACAAGTTATAAAGCATGGATTTTACACGTAACATGTGAAGCCAAAACAGTGTGCGTTGGCTTTTAGCGGTACGGATCGTGTACGGATTTGTTTCGTGCGGAGTTGTGCTATAGTTTTCCAGGTGCGACACTGTTTATTTATCTGCTGCTGATGACAACTTAGTTGTCGAAATACGTATACAGAATACGAAAATTATTGTGAAAAGGGGTTATATATCAGCCTTAAGTGACTAACGCACTAAAATTGTAATTTATTCGTTTCAACATGTTATAAATAGATAGATCTTTATTGTCATGTAGACGAACACAAACGAATATCGAAGAAAAATGGTAAATTGTAAATAGAAATATAATGCTACCTGCTTCTGGGCTTCCGGGCTGGATCCGCGTCACTTGTGTATCTGTCGACGTTGCGTACCCATTTGTATGGAACATCTGAAAATGTCCCATACAAATGGGTACTAAACGTCGGTAGATACACAAGTCACACGGTTCCAGCCCGGAAGCCCAGAAGCCCAGAAGCACATAGCATGGACCACGACTACGGAAGTCTACGTACCAGATTAGAAATATAATATTTCTTTATCAGTCAGTATTAAAATAGTAAAACATATGTACATACATATATACAATATATCACATTCGATAATTCAGCTTAAAGATGATCGCTGAAGTATACCGCTAATGTGTAGAATTCTTTTTCAACGAGTGCCTTTTTGGTTTCTCTTGCGAATATTTGCATGTCCAACTGCTTAAAATGTTGAAGTAAGTGATTATAAAGTTTAATGCATCAATAGTGCGTATAGAGTTGTTGTGAAACATTTAGTTAGTTTTGGAATCACTGAATTTATTCAACAAGAAGTTTCCATCCGATTATCTTAAAATTATTCCTTGTACTCGCAGAAGCAAGTAAAGCTAGTTTCCGTATTTTTTTCGAAATATATTAAAAGAAAATAAACAATCTATTAGCAAGAAAATATCGAGCATAAATAAAATTACTTTATAACACGCTCCATATTTCATTTCTGTTATCCGTATTTTTTTCTTTGCTTCTTCCCTTTCAAATTCTCAGATATGTAATATCTTATATGTTCGCGCATTATGTCTTATCTCTATCCTCCCCCTTCGAATGAAACATAAATATATTCTAGATGATGAACTTGTGCGCGATGATTTACGACATCAGAGGCGGGTAGCTTCGCACCTATTTTCCTTAAAATATATCATTAATTATGCTCCCAGATGACGACGACGACGACTACGATGGCGACGGCAGTTCGAAACTCGCCATGCCAACTCCAGACGACCGTAAAATAAAAATATATATATATATTCTGATATATACTGAGGACATATTACATACCCATTGTTTTCGCTAACTCGGCACCAGTCGATATTGTTCACCATAAATTTGGTCGTGCTTGAAAAAAAAAGATTACCGCAGGGTTGAAGCGGGTTTTTCTAACTTGGCGACTGTTTTTTTTGTATATTATAAAAATGAATGGTGAACTACGTCTGAAAAAATTTGGGAAAATGTACGGAACAATGGCGCGCAATAAATTGAAATTAAGCAGATGTTTTCGAATAAACAATTTTTAAACATTGTTTTCTTTGTTAAAATAAAAAGTTACGCTGTAACGTAATGTGTTCTCACTTAAACACTGTAAGGTAGTTCACGTAGGCGAACGCAAGCATAAAGATGGGCAGCGCATAATGTATTTAATATATATTTTATTCAGAATTAATTAGCGTGAGGGCTGAGATAAGACATTTATAGTCAGTTTAGTAATTAAACTTGAAGTGTAACTAAATTGCAAAAGTATTTGAAAATGTTGAGAATATGTTTTTGTTCCCCTAAAAAGTAAAATTTAAATTATATGTTCTTTCTGACGATGGAGAAGATCTTTGGCGGAAGTGCAATGGGTTTTCCATTTTCAGAGGGTGCTGTTATTGCAAATAAGTTTTTGCTGAATGTAGAGACGATTATATACGTGAAATTTCAAATTTAAAAAATATTCAAAATTGTATATTTGTTTTTCTAAGTAGTGATAAGTTGAAAGAGAAACTATACTTCCCTCTATCCTACAAGCAAGCAATTGACCGAAAGAAGGTAATGTGCAAAAGATCGCGTTCATTCCGCCATATGTACAAATACGTTGTCGCGATGCGTATGTGGACAGAATACTTTAAATTTCGCCAAAGCCATATACTAGACGAGCAAGAGCATATTTAAAATAATAATGTGTAACTCGACTCTCATGAGACAACCTTTGATCTCATTAACGAACTCTTCTCTACTAGAAAAATTTTAACCTCATACGTCGATATTCAATGCATAAATTTTTGAAGAAATTCTCTCCTGGATCGTGCCATTACCATTAGACCGCAGAGACAGTTAATTCGAGTTCTCTAATGCGCCTTAAAATGCATTATGGAAACAGTTATTAAATGAAAACCCACAATAAGATATTAATTGCATGTAATTATGTCCTTTTGCGATCTAATTTTAAAATTAAAAAAACTTTTCAGTTTTTCAGCGTCGTGAAAGCGCATAATTACATACAATTAATAATATACCGTGGATTTTCATTTAACAACTGTTTCCATAATGCAGTTTATGGCTCATCAAAAGGACTCGCATAAACTATCTCCGTGTTTAATGGTGATGGCACATTCCCGGAGAAAATGAGATCGTAGTTTCGAGTCCCACGCGAAGAATAGAAATGTTTTCAAAAAAAATTTTCCTTCATTACATATATGATATCTAAAGCGGTTAAAATTATAATTTTTCAGTTTAGCATAGTAAAAGCGCATAATTATATGCTATTCTCTAGTAGGTTTATCATATTCTCCGCGATACAGCAAAAAATAAGAAAAGATACGATAAACCTACAGGTTGCTCGATAGGATATCATTGACATTTGAATTATTTTTTTGCCTGTCCATTATATAGTTTATGCCAAGTTTAAAGTGTTCTGTCTAAATACGTGTCGTGACAACTTAGTTGTACATCTGGCGAGATGAACACGAACTTCTTATACATTTACTTCTTTCGGTCAACTATTTGTTTGTACAATAGAGGGAAGCATATTTTTCTCACTTTTCGCTGTATCGCAAAAGGTACGATAAACCTACAGAGAATAGTAATTTGAAATATTCTCTTGTTTGTCTAGTAACAAGTCACCCATCGTGAATAATGTGTTACTGCTTGTTTAGTTGATCTAAAGTTGATTACGTATGCGCGGGACTGAATATTCCATACTCGGCAATAATTAAATTGAAATCTAATCTTCAGCATAACTCTCTGATGACTGTGACTACGCTTTGATATTATTCGAGCTTTTCTTCATATTATTCTAAATTTCAAAACAAAATGATAAAATAACTGTAATATGACAGTGGACTGTAATATTTTCGATAGACCCAATTTTTTTCGACTTTTTTTTCATCCGATTTATTTGTTTATTTATTTATTTATTCTGGATTGTATTCGAAGCACCAAGTCTCACCACGATATGGTTGTTGAATATCGTCGTCTCTTCAAGATTCTCTAATGATATGCGAAAGACAACAATATAATGAAATAAATTCGACCTGCGCAATTCTCTTCGATTTTCTTCATTTGACAACCTCGACTTGGCACTTTGACTTTTGGTTTTGGCGTTGTATTGAAAGCTTTCATATTTGAAGATCCTCGTTTTCGATTTTCTTCATCTGATGGCCATCAGTCGTCGTTGGCGCTTCGCTAAGAATATATTTCTAATATTTTCTTTCTTCTTATGGGCAATATTACTTAACTCGCCGATATTTCGTCCACTTTAGCAAGGGAGAGTCGTTGATCTTGATGTTGCTGCACTAAAACTGCAGAGAAACTACACATCGACTGCGGAAATCTACAAACTATATCTTTGCAATGCTCCATTAGGAAGTTTTTCGGCTAGAATACGATGATTTATTATCTGGAGCGTTTCATTTTTATGAATCTTACTGAAGATTTTCTTGAAATTATTAAGCAATAATCATGTCAATTGATTGGCCTGAATGTCCCACACCCTTTTTGTTTTCCCTTAAGTGTTGATGCCACTAAAAACGCGTACTTGTGCTCAATGATTATCTCTGCTAGAAACTTTAAATATTTGAAATGTTCTTATAAATCTTTTCCTGTTTTTAACAGAAATGAATGTCGATATTTTGTTCTTCATTCATTTTCCGATCAACGTATGGAAGCTATTACTGAGTCGTATTTTGAAGGAGTTAGTTTCGTTTCGGTTTTTGTTATTTTTAAACTTTTCAAAAAACAGTATTCAATAATGAGAGGAAAGAAAGTACAATAAATTTGATTTTTAAATTACTATTTATAATGCGGAAAATGAATAAACGGGTAAGATTGGCTCTAGACCCAGAAATTGTTAAGATTGTTAGTCCCTGATATTCCTATTGAATGCATCAGAAGCATTAGTCAACTTAATCATAACTGTGACTAGAAGGCAAAAAGTGATCTAAAGTCTAGTTTCTCTCAACGATGCGCCAGAAGTGTCAGCTAGTGAATCTTATTTGTTTCTGTTCCAGGGTTACCAATCTCTTTTCATAAAAGTTTTTCGCCGGGATGTCTAGTCAATGTAGGTGTAGGAGTTCCGACAATTGTCATTGAGAATGGTAGAGTGGGGACTATTAGTGGAAAAATAAGGGACTAGTATTTTTTTTATTTTAGCAAAGGTATAAAAAATATTTGTTTCAGTCTCAAATGAAAACTTATTAAATGTGCATTAATGAATTACTGAATCGACAGATCATAAATTCTATTTGGTACTATGACCACTGGAAGGTAATTTTAATGGGGCCTGTGGTTGATTCACTTGATCACTGAGGGTTGATATATAACCCCTTGCGACATTAATTTTCGTATTCTGTATACGTATTTCGACAACTAAGTTGTCATCATCAGCAGATAATTAAAAAGTATCGCACCTGAGAAACTACGGCGAAAAATACCCGTTCGAAAAGAAACTCCGTACGCGATGCGTACCGTTGAAAACCAGAATGTACACCCTGGTGTACATTCCGTACCGTTGAAAATTCTGGTTTTCAACGGTACTGATCGCATATGGAGTTTGTTTTCGTACGGGTATTTTTCGCCGTAGTTTCCCAGGTGCGAAACTTTTTAATTATCTGCCTATGATGACAACATAGTTGTCGAAATACGTATACAGAATTACGAAAAATAATGTGGAAAGAGGTTATATATCAACCTTCAGTGATTAAACTATGACCACTATTTATGTACCAAGCTGCTGAAAGTTCAGACAAATCCACATAAGGACTCGACAAAATGAGTCTGTTTCCAAAATCAAGGCAATACAAATTAGTGTTTCTATTCTGTATGTTCGAACATGTCTTAAACTCGTGTGCAGATGTCTAATTGCCGTAAATCCTCTCGTTGTTTCTGTCTAAGACGGCTTGGTGTTCTTTGGCTATTGCGTACTGAATGATTCTCTTAGATAAGATGTTCAAATTATCGGCCACATTGCATACTTAACAAGAGCGATTAAACTACTTCAGGTTTCGTATTTCAATACATATTTAACGTAATTTGTCTTTATTATCAGTTCTTACATTTGATCTAAAAATTCGGCCAATTCACTAATAATACGTAGATTTTTTCGGTATTTATTTTTATTCTCATATCTTTCAAAGTTTGTACGTTACAGTCGCTAGTATTTAAAGAAAAAAAATTCTTTTATCCAGTATTTGCTAGTTATTGCTGCTTCTCGCATTCCAAACGCCCTCATGTAATCCTCTCTTTCCCATTTCACTTTGTATGTTGTTTATTAAGTCTTCCTTTCTATAATGTTAAGCCACAGCATTTTTTCCAGTAAGTTACTTCAGTTGAGAATAGCTTCTAATTCATATTTGTATCAACGCATACCTTAAAACTTACCTTCTTGAAAGGTGAATGCTTAAAAAATATTTACTGATTTATTGTCTACATTACAAAAGGGAGATTGATTTTTTATACAATCCCCGTATATCATATATCATAACATAGAATTTAGAAAGAATCTTAACCTCACTATATTTTCATTCAGTCAATACTCGTCTCTATCTTTGCGTTCTTGTACGTCATTCAAATATTATATTATAATTCTCAAATTTTTATAAACCGTATTAATCTCGTTTTTAGTATAATTTTTGCTTCGAAACTGAAACTTAGCTGTATGTAGCTGTAGAAAATAGGAAAGACTAGCCGTAATTGCATGATGGTAATCAGTTTAAACAAATACACCTTTTCTATTCAAGAACTCTGAATAAAACTCCTAAAAAGCAGTTTGCCTCGTGAACTTTGAAATAGATTTTATTTATTGCTCGATTTACTTTTTGCTTTCGCTACAATACCGCACATAAAACGGATTTTTAAACTAATTCCATCGGCAGTTTCATTCGTGCAAGGTCATTATTTTGCCTCGCCCTTTTCCATCGTCATTGACTAATGAACTTTGAATTAATATTTTCATTATGTCTTATCTACAATTTATATTTTAAAACTTTTTCCTCTTCCTTTTGAAATTACAGCGAACCTATCCATTTACTTCAAAAATTTTATTTATTGTTCCCTCCCTGGCCTCTTCATTATTTATTTTCTTTCGTTAATGATTAATGAATAATTTAAAAGATTAAATACGCATAATTAAACAGTAATTCGGTCGGAAGATTTCAAAACATATTCATAAACCATTTATAATGGTGGAGAGATCCAACTTCACGAGATAAAAGGAGTTTAAGCGTATTTCATGGTTAAGAAATGCGATCCTTTTATTAAGTAAATGAGTTTTGGCAAAAAGTCGTTTATAAACACTTAGTCGAAGGTGAATCGTGGAAGAAATAGATGCCAATTAGGAAATGTAGTCTCGTATATGAAAGCTGGCTAAAAATTAAGTTCATTTAAAATCAAAAATTAATGGAATTAAAACTCTATGCAGCTAAATGAAATAATAACAATAATGCTGAAACAGGAAAGGAAGTAAGTACTAAATCTAATTAATGGAGACTGCGGCGCTTTATGAAAGTTTATAAAAAATAACCCATTTACCACAACACAGCATCAGTTTTTAAATATTAATACATATTTCAGCAACTAAACTGCCATCATCAACAATAAGAAATTTATAGCACTTAGGGTACTGGCAAACACTCATGTTGTATTGATGTACTTTACTTGTGTGCTAATGTGAAAAAGTTATTATTTTCCTTATATACTGCTGATGATAACAACTTAGTTGTCGAAGTACGTATTTATATTTACAAACTGCATTGTATTGAAGAAGCTGTTTTTAATTAGCTTTTAGGAAAGTTCTAATATCAACAAAAAAAGAAAAATATAACAGTTTTGAATTATGTAAATTTATATGAAAAAAATTATCAAGGCACAAATGAATTAATTATGAATTTAATTGCAAATGCATGAGTGTTATTCATATAACGCGTTCGTATTAATTCAGAAGTGGTTGTTTAACAACTAAAAGGAATAATTACTTCATCTCGGCTTCTCAGATTGACAGACGTTTTGCCTTTGCTTACATGAGACATCTTCAGGGCTTAGCTGCTGCTGCTACTACTGTCGTTGCTGCTTTGAATCTGGAGTAAGTCTATTGTGTTGTTTGACATGGGCCAATAGAATGTTGCGAATAAGGTGGAGTTGTTTTGAGATTTCCAGGCATTGCGTAGGTGATAACTATCATCACGGTTTAGATTATTGGGGTGACAACTACCGGATGTAGCCATGGAATCTCATCTTTTGTGAAATGAGATTGTTAGCATATTTATGGAGACATTCAAGTAACAAATTACTTCTTCTTTCTTTCTTTCTTCTTCTAAAACTCCTGATATCATTGAGGGTGTCAGATGCTCTGTTTATTATTCGCTAATCTACTTCCTTATATTTTTTCCAGTTAGCTGCCCTTTTATCTGCCTTTTCCTTTTTAATTCCTACTTGGCCTGTTCTCTCAATCCGACTTTTTTTAGGTCTCCTTTTGACTATTATGTTGTTCACCATTCTAACTATGTTCAAATCAACTTAGCTATTTTCTCTCGATATTTATTGTGATTGCTTCTTGATTTGCCACATTCCCTATTTTCTCATTCCTTTCTTTGTCTCATTTTATTTTTCCCGTTATTTTTACCCTTTCGTGCTTTTTCTGTAGCACTCTAGATTCGCTAGCATAGGTCATAATAGGTAATGCTATTGTATTACAAACAGTTTTACTTATGGTATTGTAAATGTTGCTTTTTCTTGCACAATTTGTTAGTCCCACTTTTACTTTTCCATCCTCTTATATAATAATTCTTACATTTGTAAATTGTTACCTGTTTTAGCTTTACTCCATTAATATAAATTCATCGCAATTACAACTGTTAAAATAATAAATTGGCGGAAAAATTGTCATGCATTATCAAAAATCTACGGCCAACTTTTACCTATTTAAATTTTTGCAACCGGCTCGGAATGGTGATTTAATTTTAACCGTAATAATTTGAACACCCATGTATACACTCCGCGCAACATGAATAGGACCACCCGACTTGTTGCAAGCTTTCGGTGGTTTGAAAAACAATTCATTTACTAAAAATACAATGCAAGTTTGTAATGGTATGATATGGCAAATAATACGCATTATTGCGCAATAGTGCCTAACGTTATGCATTGGGTTAAGTACCACACACATATAAAATGCACCGCGCCGGTTGGATACGACCAGTATTTAATAGTAAGCTACCGGATGAGTGTCGAGTTACAACGTTTATCCGGATAAACAAACATCTGTAATTAAGGGTATTGTGCAACGATGGGACGACAGAAGTGCTTAAGTATTTGGAAAAATTAAAGCGTTCCATCAAGAAGGGTATTCCTCAAGGGCTACTGCAAAGAAAATAAGTCGATCACACCAGGTTTTGAACAATTTTATTAGGGATCCCGAGAATTATGGAAAACGTTTTAAAGGGCGAACAACATCCGTTACAACTAAGAGAGAACGTCGAGCCATATTACGCGAAGCATCGAATTCGGCATTAACGGCAAGACAAATCGCGAATAACGTTGGAACGAATGCATCGGTAAGAACTGTACAGAAGTTACTGAAGACCTGTCCGCATTTAAAACGTTTGAAAATTAAACGACGGCCTCCTTTAAGGGAATTTCAGCGCACTGCACGTCTTCAGTTTGCTCGAGCAAAAATGGGGTGGACAAGAGAATGGCAAACTGTTATTTTCAGTGACGAGAAGAAGTTTAATTTAGATGGCCCGGATGGGTTTTCTTATTATTTCCACGATTTACGTAAAGATGAAGTGATTCAGTCACGAAGGCGAGCCGATGTTGGTTCAGTCATGGTATGGGGAGCTGTTTCCTATAACGGACCTGTTGATTTAGTAATAGTGAAGGGCAGACAGAATTCGGAAAAGTACGTCCAGCTGCTGCAACAGGTGAAAGACAAATTTTCCAACGTTATGGCAGGTGGGCCATTTATTTTCCAACAGGATAATGGCAGTATTCACACCGCGCGCATTGTTCGACGCTGGTTTCAAGAACAAGGCATGGAGGTTCTCGATTGGCCATCGCTCTCCCCCGACCTGAACATCATAGAAAATGTTTGGGGATGGTTGTCGCGTAAATTGTACTCCAATGCTACCCAATTCAGTTGCGCTGACGAACTAGAGCAGGCGCTGAAACGAAGTTGGGCGGAACTTCCCGTTGACTACTTGAGAACCCTGTATAATTCCATTCCATCCCGACTATTTGAGGTTATAAGAAATAATGGCAAAAGTACTCATTATTGAACAATAAAGTATTTTGTTATTGCAAACGAATCTTTTATTTTGTAGATTGGTCGTATTCAAGTGGCGTTTAATTACTCTACTTATTGTCATTAGTAACGTACATTTGCACTGACTTTTACAAAAATTATATTTGGTACCTACATACATCTTTTTATCAACCCTCTTATTTTCGAAAATAACAATTCCAGCGCGCTACCATGTTTATACCAACTACAAATGTCATATATGCGGTTGGTCCTATTCATGTTGCGCGGAGTGTATATTGGGTTGGCAACTAAGTACTTTCGGTTTTGTAGGATGAAATAAAACACTTTTTTTTTAAACAAAGAATAGTTTTTAATCAATTATATATTTTCCATTTTGCTCAATGACCTTTTGCCATCTTTCTTTCAGCTGCATGATTCCGCGCTCATAAATTTTCTGATCCTTATCAGCAAAAAACTGAACCAGGTGCGAGTGAAGGTCATCATCATTTGTGAAAGTTTTACCATTCAAAGAATTCTGCAAACTTCGAAATAAATGGTAATCAGATGGTGCTAGATCAGGGCTGTATGGGGGATGTGGCATCACTTCCCAGCCAAGCTCCAATAGTTTCCCACGAGTTGCCCAAGATGTGTGAGGCCTTGCATTATCTTGGTGGAGAACTACACCTTTCCGATTTGACAATTCTGGCCGTTTTTCTTTGATTGCTTCATCCAGTTTTATTAATTGTTGACAGTAAACATCAGAATTGATCGTTTGGTTCCTTGGAAGCAGCTCAAACAACACAACACCTTTGTAATCCCACCAAACTGACAGCATGATCTTTTTTTGGATGCAATTCAGCTTTCGATGTGGTTTGAGCTGGTTTATCGTGTTTGCTCCATGATCGTTTTCGAACTATGTTACTGTACAGGACCCATTTTTCATCACCAGTGATGATTCTTTTTAAGAAAGGGTCGGTTTCATTTCGTCTAAGGTGCATATCGCAAAAGTTGATTCTTTGTATTAAATTTCTTTTAATTCGTGAGGTACCCAAATATCAAGCTTCTTAACTAGCCCAAGACATTTTAAATGTTTTTCAATTGTTGTGTGCGATACATGTAGCCTCTCCGCAAGCTCTCGAACAGTTATATGACGATCCTCTTCAATTATGACTTTGATTTGGTCAT
Organism: Dermolepida albohirtum; assembly: GCA_031893035.1. Taxonomy (NCBI): domain Eukaryota; kingdom Metazoa; phylum Arthropoda; class Insecta; order Coleoptera; family Scarabaeidae; genus Dermolepida; species Dermolepida albohirtum. The sequence continues at coordinate 58,335 of JAVIWB010001639.1, forward strand.
CATCAACTTCAGTAGGCCGACCAGAACGTTGCTCATCTTTGAGGGAAAAATCTCCAGAACGGAATTTTTTATATCAATTCTGACACGTGCGCTCTGTTAAGCAATTAGCACCGTAAACTTCACATATCTTTTTGTGAGCCGCAGCGGCTTTCTTTCCTTTACGGAAATAAGATAGTTAAATATGTCGAAAATGTTCGTTTACATAACTTTACCAGGTGGGTCACTAAAACCTGTCACATACACATAAAATTCCACACCAGAAAAAATCATCTCTTTTGACATCAAAATAGTCATATATCACTTAACTAATTTCCTGAAACATATTTTTTAATATACAAAATATATAACACCAATAAAATTTCAAAACATTAATTGCTATCAAATGCAGCTTTTATTGCCACTCCACTTTTATAAAATATTTCCTCTAGTGATAATAAAATATGAAATTATCGATCGAACATGCTGCCGCATACCTTTTTTTTAAATTGCCATAAACAAATATTGATACACTGAAATTATTTAATGCAAAATGAGATTTAAAACTGCAAACAATATTTGAACTAATAAAAAGTTGTATCAAATGGATACTAAAAATACGTTTCCATATTCTTTTCTGTTATAACAGACAATATTAAAACCATCGATTAGATTTATTGGTGTAATATATTCGCGATCGTGTGCTGGGTAATTAAAATTAATTTAAATATTAATTTTTAAAATTTGATGGATGGTATTGACTTCCTGTATTATGTACATATGAGAGAGGTTTTTAAATAAGATTTATGTAAACAAGAATACACTAACATTTAATCGAGGAGTATTTAATAACTTTTTAAAACTGTGCATATATAAGATCTCTGCTGTATACTTGTCCTTACAAATACTGTTATAATTTGTTGTAACTGCAATTAAAAAAACTTAGTAATATTCACCAAACATGCGGCAAAAATAAGGAGGTTATTCATCGAGATATTTGAAGACTTTTTTTGACTTCAAATGATTTTTCAGAAAAGCTCTTTGGTTTGACGATACAAGGAGGTAAAAATAGTGATATAAATAAAGATGTAGGAGTTGAGGACTTGTCCAGTGAAATAGATAGATTCGCGGCAAAGCACGAAGCAAGATTAAACTAGCATATTAATGTCGAAGCAATTAATCTTCTTGGTACTAAAAATCTCTTTAGAAACCTGAATAGGACTAAACCATACGAGCTTGTTTGTTATTACACGTAGTAGTTTCTTAATCAACAAAAACTGATAAAAAATAACTACTGCTAGCTAAGATATGATACATGCATTCGATCTTTTCATTATGAATTGCCAAATTTTTTCAAAAACACCAGTCGTGTGTTTTTTTATTATACCTATCACTTATTCTATTATTCTCAAATTTTCTTAATTTCCATCTGGTGTAGTGTTCACTAATATCTTCAAATGACCCCATACAAAAATCCAAAAGATTTAAGTCTAGGAATCGAGCAAGCCATTAGTGAAGGCCACTTCGATCAATCCAGCCATCTTATCCAGCGTTTGAAAACTTACGAGCAACCACAATGAAATGTGCTGGTGCACCATTGTGTCTAAGCCAGAATATATTTCTTTTTGCCAGTGGTAAATCCTCTAATAACCAATAGTGATTCTTCCAAAAAAAATGTGATACATCTCATAAGTAGGTTTTTCCGGTAGAAGTACCTATCCAATTAACCAGTCACTCACAATTCTAACCCAAATGTTTAATGACAATTTCTATTAAAAACGATCTTCTTGTATTGCATGCGGTTTTCCTGTCACCCTGTATCTTTGAAACAAAGCGTCTTTCCGAAAATCATCCGAGGACAAAAAAATCTTAAAATAGAGCAGGGAATAACTCCGTGATTGTTTGCATGTTTAATAAACAGATTGTTTTTAAACATAAACTGGAAATATTCTTAGTAACGAATTGTTTTTATGATTCGAATAGGTTACTTGAGTACAAAAGTGACTATTTGTATATGCTTTTAAGTTTTATTTTTTTAATTTTTCTGTAGACTATTTTATTAGTAATATATAATATTTCAATATCAGAATTTTTTATTTTAAATTTTATTTTACTTTTGTTTTTTTTTAACTGTAGCATGTTGTCCAATTTCAAAAGCAAATATTAATTTAATTAGCCAAAAAATCCTATACATTTATTTATTGTTAAAAATTTGTGGCTCGTCGAGCTAATAACGTGAACGATAAAAAAGCATAGACCATTGAACGTTTCTATTATAAAAGCGAAGTGTGAATATCAATTCACAGATTTACAACAAAGAATTTTTTGAAGAAACTTAAAACGAACTTAGAAATAGTACGGAATCCAGGATTAATAGAGCAATTCTAAAGCACATACGGTCAGTCACGAAAGTGTTCGTACAACCGCGTAAATATTTAATATCAAAAAACGTGAACATCCTGCTATAATAAAGCACATTTTCTTCCATTTAACAACGTTAAAAAATTGTGGAAACTTCTAATAATATTACGAAAACTGTTATTATTTACAACTACACAAGAATTTACTAAATATTTTAACATCGAATGTCTCAAAAGTGTTCGTACACTTAATTTTTATAAGATATTTTTCTATTGTAAGCCGTAAATTTAGAATAAATTCGAAAAATTCTCTTCATAGTATCACATATTTGTGAAAAATAAGCATCTGATGCTTTTACGAAGATGAGTTGTAAAATTAAGCACATGTCTGGTAATAAGCGCAAGTTAACAACACTACATAAAAAATACCTTAGTCTAAATAGCCAAATGTATCAAAAAGCGTATTCTGCAGTGCAGATCGAAAAAATAGGGAACTATTAATGACGTTTAGTGGAAGGTCTTTTCCGCGAGATTTTTCTGCTATAGCCAGTTTTCTTCGAATTCCTTTTATGTTATCCTTAACCCTTATGGCGCCGATGTACTCATTTGAGTACAGCTAAATATTTGCAAAAATTTTAAAAACTTGAAAATATTTGTGAATTTTCTGCATTTGTATATTAAAAAAAACCTACGCCCCTTTAAAAAAAATAAAAAAATTTGGCTATATACATGGGCGCATGCAAATTCATCCGATATCAAAAATTTGTTATCTGGAGTAAAAAGGGTCGTAGACAAATTCGTCCGATGGATTATCTGATTTGCTTAATGACTTGAACCCCATTATCCCTTACTAATGCCCCCTAAAATGCAATATCAGGTAATTACAAATTATTCTATTCCTATTAAGAGTAACTAAAATGCAATATCAGGTAATTACAAATTATTCTATTCCTATTAAGAGTAATTCTATTCAAATAAACATGAACGTAATGTATATGGTTGTATTATAAAATTGTATATAAAGGGCAAAATGCAAGTAAATTTAGTCATTTCAGCTTTGTTTGTTACGTATACAGGCGCGGCATACAAAATGTCACTTGAGACAATAATAAGTGAGCGTGGCAAGACCATGCTTGTTCTTGATGGGTTCAAATTTTCGAAGAAATCAGTTTTAAAGAACGGAAATACAAAGTGGATCTGTTCAGTGAAAGGGTGTAGTGCAAAATTCTTTACATCAAGTGATGAAATTGTGATAACAGATATAAGTAGTGTCACGCACAATCATGAGAAGAACTTAAAAAGCCTTGATAGGCAATTTTTGAGTAGTGTCTGCAAACGAAAAGCTGTTGAAGACATTACCGAGAGACCTTCAAAAATAATTCGTAATGAAATAATTTCCACCGGTAAAGATAAGCACGTCGATGTACAGGATGTAAAGCGAGTTCGCAAAAATGTGTATAATGCTCGAAGAAAAATGTTTCAGACATTTTCCAAAAATATAAAAGAAATTCCAAAATACCTTGACACTACAAACATTAAAACTCATCGGGATGAAAACTTCCTAATTAATAATAACAATGAAACAAAAATTGTAATTTTTTCCTGTGAGATAAATTTAAAGTTTCTTAGTGGCATGGAAAAAATATACATGGATGGAACATTTAATTATTGTTGTAAACATTTTGTTTAATTGTATACTATCCATGGACTTCAAAACGGACATTATATTCCACTAGTCTATTGCTTGCTGCCAGACAAAAAACAAGTGACATATGAAAAGTTATTAAATGTCTTATGCGAAAAAGTTGCTGAAATTGTGCATATTAGTTTCGAACCAAAAACTGTGATAGTGGACTTTGAAATATTTGTGCATAATGCAATAAGGAAAATATGGCCGCAAGTTATAATTCGGGGTTGCCGCTTTCATTTGGGGCAGTCATGGTTCAGAAAGATCCAACAATTAGGTCTGACTACTACTTATAAAGAAGCTTCAGATACAGGGAAGTGGCTTTCTCATCTATTTGGTCTTTCCTTCTTGCAGCCAACAGAAGTGGGAGATTGTTTTGTTTATGACTTTTGCAATATTAAACCGAATAATGTAAATGTTGATAAATTTTGTGATTATATTGTTGAGAATTATATAGAAGATGGTGCAAATTTTCCACCGGAAATGTAGGCTGAAGCAACAGCGTCAATTGAGAATACGACAAATTGTTGCGAATCATTTCACTCCCAATTCAACAGCAGCTTCTACAATTGTCATCCATCTATTTTTATATTTGTTAAAAAATTAGTAGAATTTCAAGTTGACACGTATATTAAAATTCAAAGCGTAAATACCGGCAAAATTGTTAGGAGTCACATGTTAAAATCCTTAAAATTTGTAAAGGATTTAATAGATGCTAGACGCTCAGGATTTCTTTCCAGATTTGAATTTGTGTGCGCAGTTTCAAACCGATACAAAATATCGAAAAATTAAGCCAATTTAGTATTATAGAAATTGTTATATTATATTATGTTATATTATTGGTGTAAAGTTCGTATTATAAGTTAATTTTTATGTTATAATTATATATCTGAATAATTTTTTATTTTGTAATTATTTTCTAATAAAATTATGTTTTATCATTATGTGTATAAAATGCTATTATTTTGTCTTGTTTTATATTAAAAGTTCAGACATTTTTTGTGGGACGATTCAAAGCGCCCAGGCGATTATTAGTGTTAATCGGATTAGCAATGCATCAGACGAATTTGCCTCTCCTATCGATCTCCAGGCGATTATTAGTGTTAATCTGATTAGCAATGCATCAGACGAATTTGCCTCTCCTATCGGATGAGTTTAGTTATGGATACGCAGGTAGTTTACAACATTGGATGAATTTGGACCCGCGCATATACATATCGACTGTCGAAAAATGGACGTTTAATCTGACATAAAGTTGATGTGGCAAGATAAGCACAGACTTTCCCCTTTTTCAGTTTACTATATTGCTAATTTCTTTTCTATTTTATTTTTCTGAAAACGAATATTTGTTTTGAGAAAATAAGCAAAAAGGAAATGATCTGCTAGCTACTTTTACAAAGTTATGGTATTTTAAAAACATCTGTATTCAATTGAGTAAAGCGGCAGAATCCATATAAAAATTGTAGCAACACTGCTACAGAAATATTAAAGCATACTTGTCCGGTATTCTACATGTGTAAGAAGGGGATTCCCAAAATATGAAAGAATCAATTTTACTCGTTGTGTCTGCTTTGAATAAAGTTATTAAGTATTGAAAGTTAGCATCTTTAAGTTGTGTTGTGGTTATATGTTTAGAGTACAAAAGTTTATGATGAGTACTAAACGTTTTAAAGTTCGTAATGATATCAAAGGATTACAAGAATCTGTTAACACAATATTGAAAGATAGTGATAACGATTTGTTACATGATTTTGCAATTATTCCGCCGGAACCGAATGTATTGACAGATGAAGAAGAAGATGGTGATGAGGACATGGTAGCTGACAACTTACCGAGAGATGTGCCAGGTAACATTGAGGCATTTAGATGCTATAATAATATCATTTTATGTGATGATAACGAGAGTATCGATGACGAACCGTTGGCCGAAAAGGTAAAGAGAAGCCGCAGTCATCTACCAGCTTGGCGTAAGTGCTTACCAACATACTCTTCAACATCTCGGGTATCGACTAATGTGCTCGCCAGGCAAGAAAATGTAAAGAAGTTGCTTAGTAATCTCAACCCAATACAAGTATTCGAGAAAATATTTGATGAAGAAGTGGCTAGTTTGATTATCAGCAATACGGTTTTATACGCTAGTCGAAATAATAGACATAACTTTCAACTTGACCCCGTTTACTTAAAAAAATTTATAGGTGTACTGATACTATCTGGATATCACAAATTACCCAGAGGGGATTTATAGTGGTCTTACGATGAAGATGTTGGCATGTAAATGGTATCAAAATCACTGTCTAGACAAAGATATCGCGATATTAAAAAGAATATTCATCTTGCGGACAATGACGAAGCACCACCAGGAACAAAATGTTTAAAATTCGATCATTAGCTACAGTTATAATGAAAAAATTTCTTCAGTGGGGAGTGCTGCACGAGCACATTTCAATTGATGACTCGATGGTAAGATATTTTGGCCATCACCCTGCTAAGCAGTTTATACGTGAAAAACCAATGCGATTTGGCTTTAAGAACGTGCTTATTTATTTCTCGGTACAATTTAAACAGTTCAAGATATTTTGAATATTGTTTTCCAATCTACACTGCAGAACACGCTTTTTCGATAAATTCGACTATTTGTCCTAAGGGCTTTTTTCTTGGTGTACTATTGTTAACTCGCGCATATTACCAGACATGTATTTACTTTTACAACTAATATTTATAAATACATAATTGACTATTTTTCATAAATACGTGAATGAATGAATTACCAAATTTCTTCTAAATTTATATCTTACAATGAAGAAATGTCTTATAGAAATGAAGTGTGCGAAAACTTTTATGACATTCAATGTTAAAATAATTGATAAATTCGTTTGTAATTGATAATAATAGATTTTCATATTATTATTAAAAATTTTCAGTTTTCTAACGTTGCTAAATGAAAGTAATATACTTTATCAAAGCCGAATGTTCACACTTGGCAATACTCAATATATTAACAACATTTAATACACGAACTTTAAGAAATTATTATGTAAAGGTTTTCCAATAAGGACTTGACAAATTTTTTTCAAAATAAAATGCAGACCATTTGAGATATTTCAAAAACTTTATTATCGGGTTGAAGTACTATCAAAACATTTATGAATGGAACTCGACTTCGTTCATAAGGCCACCGCAGGCACGTTTGCAGCTGTCGATTCGTTGAACCCAATTTTCGATGACTCGGCCACACAATTCGGCCGAAACGGCTGCTATTTCGCGTTCAATGTTGGCTCTGACCAATGACTTAACGTAGCCCCAAAGAAAAAAGTCTAGAGGAGTTAAATCGCACGAACGAGGCGGCCAATCGACTGATTCATTTCTTGATATAACACGCTCATCAAACTTACTCTTTAATAAATCGATTGTAACGTGTGCTGTGTGGCTTGTGGCACCCCGTCCTGCTGAAGCCACATGTTGTCCAAGTCCATATCTTCCAATTCGGGCCAAAAGTAGTCGGTAATCATGGCGCGATAATGATTACCATTCACAGTAACGTGACGATCATTATCGTCGACGAAAAAATATGGCCCTATGACGCCGCCGGCGTGCAAACCGCACCAAACAGTTATTTTTTGTGGATGAAGTGGTGTTTCATGAAGCACATGTGGATTTTCTCCCGACCAATAAAGCATATTTTGCTTATTGACGAACTGATTTTCCGATGAAATTGATCATCTTGGCGCATCTTTTCCAGAGCCCAATCGGAGAACGTACGTCGCTTCAAATGGTCCATCGGCTTCAATTCTTGAGTCAGCTTGATCTTGTATGGGTGTAAACCAAGATCCTTACGCAAAATTCGCCATAAAGTGGTCTGGGCGATGTCCAACTCTTGAGAACGCCGTGGAATTGACTGATTTGGATCATTTGCTACGGACGTTTCAACGGCAGCGATATTTTCGACACTTCGACCAATCTGTTGTCTCACTGGCACGGCAGCATCACACAACGAATATGTAGACTCAAATTTTTGCACTAAACTTGTTACTGCCTGTCTACTAGGGCGAGAATTACGACCGAAAATCGGAGTTAACGTTCTTAAAGTAGCGGTCACCGACTCCGAATTTCTGTAGTAAATTTTTATAATTTGCAGACGTTGTTCGTTCGTGTACTTTACCATGATGAAAATGTTAATTTTACTGAATAAATTGACAGCGACAGTTCGATGATTAGTGAATTAAATTGAATTAAAAGTTGTCAAGTCCCTATTGGAAAACCCTTTATAATATTTCAAATTATCAATTCGGGAATTTATTTGCATAGTTGAGTGTTTAGTAAAAACTAATTTTGTATTAAATTTGCATCGAAGGATATATTTAAAAATTCATTTGGAAATTTTAAATATGGTAAATTTATGTTAAATATTTTAAATATAAGAACTGCTATTTAATAATATTTATATAAAAAGAGCAAAATAAGTAATAATAAAAGCGTTAGTAGTAGTTCATAGATTACGTCTTCAAAATTTAGAAAGATATAGAATTATATTTTCAAATAATAATAATAATTCGAATAAAATATAATAATTTTTATATGATAAATAACGTTTAATTTTAATTAATATTATACTAAATTAAATCACCTCCTATAATGATATGATTATCTTTTAAATTCGAAAAAAATCAATTAAACTTTCATAAAACCGTAGAGAAAACATTACAGGAAGTTATTTATTCCATAGTAAATAAAATATCCGAATTACGGAACACTCAAACCAACGCACTGGAAAGTGGAAAATATATTTAACATAAATACCGCATTAATAACAACAAAATGCAACTTTACACTTTTTTTTTTGCACGAGATCCTATCTGTAACTTTATTAATTGAACAACCAGAAAACTGCAAGAGCACTTACGTTGTCACTAGCGTTAAAACACTGGTATGCACATACATACATACAAAATCACGTTGCAGAATTAGAAACTTTTAACAGTTTGTAGTAGGAACTCGCTCTACTTGAGACTTTATACGGATCCGAGATAGCCTTGCCCACGAGAAGACGGGCGAGGATCAACCTTACCTTGGAATAACGGAGTCAAGAGCACGTACTTCGGAAAAAGACTCCGAGAAACGTCTTGTCACTTACATCGAGTACAAACTTCGTTCTATTCATTTGCTTTTGTTAAGAATTGAGTTAATGCAAGTGTTTTATTTATTTCCTAAGTGAATACAAAAGAGCGTAAAGGAGGAAACTCCTTTACGCGAAAACGTAGCAAGATTCATAATCAGTTTATTGCACGTAATGAAGTCGTTGAATTATCTAAAACTCTAACATAGCAGCGACTAATGGAGATTAGTCACTTACTAATTCGAATCTCGTTCCAGGAGAGAATTTTGTAGAAAAATTTGTTCTATAGTCATGCAGTTCGAATTATAGTAATGTCTATCTTTCAATATAGTCGTGGTCGTGAGTCGGATAACAAAGTTCTTACTAACGATATATGCATCCTAGGGATGAAGTTGAACGGCTTATTTTCGGCCGTTTACCATTTACAAATAAATTGCTTTTTCTTTGCTCTTTTATCAATGTGTAGCTAAAGGTAAATTTTGTTAAGACGCTGTAGTTAATTGAATTGATCAAAAAAAGGAAAGAAAGGCAAAAAAATCCTTAGCACACCAATATTTGAACGCCGTATACATATTTCAACAATTAAGTTGTCATCGTCAGCAGACTATTAATCGCAATATCGTGCCAGGATCTGCGAAAGACTCACACAGAAATTTCCGTGTACTATTTCCGCCAGAACCTAACACACCGATTTCTCACAAGAAACCTGTAAGTCAATGTTTCCTAATCGTAAAACTAACACTTGTACTGATGAACGCCGTCGCTCAATAAAGATGTTCTGGTAAGTGTCTAATTCAAATTCATACTTTTGATTAAGTGTAGATAATTCACAGTTATACTATAATTATTTTCTAACACATAGTTCACTGTCTTTTTTCAACTTTCTTGTCAATCGTTTGCATTAACAAAAGTGAGATACGAAAGAGAATTAAATTTTATTAATTAGTTTAATTAAGAAAGCTAACTTAAAGAAGACAATCCGTGATATCACTTGTTTGTCATCTCAAAAATAATCGCGACGAACAATTTATATGCTTAAGTGTCCATAAGTGAACGACGGCGTACAAGTGTTAGTTTCATAACTAGGAAATATTGACTATAAGTTCTTGTGGAAGTTGGTATGTGCTTAGTTTTGGCGAAAGTACTACGCAGAATTATGTTTGTGAGTTTTACCGCGATACCGTGATTAATAGTGTCATTACGATGACAACTTTATTGTCGACATACGTACACAGAGCATGAAAGGATTTTTTTTGGTTAATATATAAAAGTCGAATTAAAAACGTTGTCAATTATTATCTAGTGCATAGTATAAACAATTTTGTAGTGCAAACATGTATTCAATAGAGCTTTCAGCAGTTGCAATGCCCCATAGAGTGACTATAGAAGCTGCCCGCGTGTTATATATTCACAATAAACTCTCTGATTTAAATTATAAGGCAAAGTTATTGAGAAACAAATTTTTGGAATAATATCAATAATAGCATCTGCTATAATAGATTGTATTGATATCTAATTAGCCTTGGCATTGCAACACTATGGCAATGAACAGTAAACTTATAGGAACTACCAAGACAAAACAAGAAGATATACTCAATACCCTTGGTTAACATCGTATCTCCTGTACCACTATGAAAAAGTGGATTGCATGCTCAAAGTAGGTAAATCTTTCGTTGAAGACGAAAGATCAAAAAAAACTGGTTTCCATGTTCATTCTAGTAAATGTAATGCAGTTCATGACACGATATTATCAAGCTATTGAATTTAACAATGAATATCTGAAATGGTGGAAAATTCCATAATAATAAATATGTATATGAATAAAAATATGAAAAAAAATTCTGCAAAAATCGATCCACAAATCTCTCATTGTTGATTAGAAGCGAACAAGAAAGCCTCGCACTCTATCTACGTTTGCTTTGAAGAAACGCTGATTTCTTAAGCATACCATGGATGAATCATTTCTAAGATCTAGAAACAAAGCATCGACAAAATGGAAACACTTTTTCTCCAAAGCCTAAACTCTGTGTTCAAACATCTACTGGAAAGGTTCTCGCTTCAATTTTTCAAAGTTGCCGTGTCGTGATTGATTTTTAAGTAGAGGTAAATTAATTCGAAATTACCAACTACTCTATGAAAAAAAAATTATGAGATAAGGCGCAGAAAGGTACTCAAAGGTTCTCCATTGTTTTTGCAAGACGATTGGTCTCTGAGCAAATTGCATGGAATAAATTTGTAATTAGGTTTCGAATTACTTGAAGTTTCCTTATTTTACTGACATGGCCTCTTCTTATTATCACACCTTCTCTTAACTGGACAAAGATGCAGAAACGACCAACAAAGACGTGGTATAAGCTGCAGAGACCTGGGTATCAGGTCTCTGCAGCTTGTACCATGTAATGTTCTTTAAGACTTAGAAGCGTTACAGGCTGTTGTAGTAAATATACTATACGATAGAAAGAAATGAATTACCAATAGAAGTACATATTTTTAAACAAAATTTGATATAAGTGTTTATTGTTTTGAAAATAATAAATGATTAAATTTTTATTGAAAAATTAATATTCTTCATGAGTTGCCGATCCACATTAACGAATATAATCTGTATTTCTCCTGGACACGCTTCTAATAAGATATTCTAGGGACTCCAGTGGACGCTCATTCTAAGAAACTTGTAAGACATCATGTAATTCTTGTAAGTTCATTGAAGGAAATAACGATCCTTCGAACAATCATATCTGAAGCATGTTCTATGCGAGACAGGTCTGGCGATCGCGCAGACTAATTGCAGAATATTTTATAATGTAATAGCTGCAACTTGGGAACGAATATTGTCTTACTGAAATGTGGTATTATTTGGTCCTTGGATATATTCTTACACGTCCCACTACGCAGATAGTATATGGATTCGTCCAAGTCAATTCTACTAAAGAGCTATTATTTCCGGTGAAAATTAAAAGGCAAATAATTAAAAAAATAACAGCAGGTGTAACTATATAACGTATATTAGCATGAAAGGAAATACAATGTGGTCAACAAACATTAAATATTTAAACAAGAATCAGTTAATTAATTTATTTAAAATCAAATAGTAAATGAAAACAGAACTTGATTTAACAAAGATACCACCTATCAAAGGAATCAGATAATTAAGTTTAACTAATGTAGTTCTTGAACTACGCTCCAATTTACAAGTACAATCAATAGAACAAGGACTCAATGCATGGATCTTACATTAGACACACAATTAACATAATTACTATTATAAAACCGATACACGGGACAAATCAAAGTTAAATTACTTTAAGTTTATTTAATAAGTTTGCAGATTGAAAATATTTATATGACAGGAAATCATTAGTTTGGACTAAAATGAGTTAACATGTGTACCAATCTGGTCACTGTGTAGATGTTACCTCGACTGATATGACTAAATTTCGCCCTTATAGTAGGCCCTTCGGGAAACATACGGCGTCACCCGGGAATGCAGTTTAACAGATTTCCAGTTATTGACGGAGGCTTAGTTGACGCTGAGCTTTTGATTGTACAAATTAATTAAACGAATTTAAGAGTACATACTCAAGAGAAAAACGTCTAATCAACTTCCATGTTCAAAAAATTTGCGCTATCTCTATGCCCATCACGTGCTTTAGTAAATCGCGATCGCTGATAGGTTAACGTAGTCGCGTGATTGACATACGTATTCTTCTTATTGGTCAAAAACCAGAATTGTTTCAACATTGCCTAAAGATGCAGAAACATATTGCGAAAATAAAAAAAGTGAATTTTTCTATATTTAGTTGACTGGAAATTATGCAAAAATAACGTGAAAACAAATCAAATTTATCATAATAAAATAGGCTTCGTACCAAAATAGTGCAACTAAAAACAATTTAATTTTTCAAATAAACACAAAATACAGTTGGTACCACAACATGGTTTACGATGTACACAAAAATATATCTGCCGAATTCATGTAGAACGGTCTTTATAATAATGGTATGTAAACAAAACTGGCAACCGGAGCATGTCCCATTTACAACATACTAGTAAAAAACACATTCTTTTCCGAAAGAAGTTGTGAAGGGTTGAATTCTATTAGAAATAGCAATACGCGTAATATACGAATGAATAATTCAGTTCATTGATTTTATTTATTCTTATATGTGCATATACATATATATATATATATATATATATATATATATATATATATATATACAAAATAAGCAATGTTCGTATAGAATTTCGAACTAATGTATAAGTTTACTATTCTGATACTACGATTTTATGGGTATGTACATAAATATAGATTTTTGTGTAAATATAATGATTTAATTGTTAAAGTCTAAATTTTGTTGTCTTTATTGGATTAGGTGTATTGACATAATGGACGATTATGTAAGAATATAAAATATTTCATTCCACAAAAATTAATCCTGATTTAACTTTTATCAGACTTTTGGCTCTGAGCTCGCATTACTGATAATAAGCCATAATCGATAATGTTAAAGATACTTAAATAGTTCATTAGATGATGCACAAAAGATTTCCATGATCAATAACAGTAATATTTAGTACTGCTACTATACAATCAACAAAATTATTAAAATCAACAATCAGCTGATCCACAACGATCTTTTCGGAGACTCTTAAGAAAATAAACAAAATACTAATTAACTGCTAATTAGAAAGATTAGAATGACCATTATGTTTTTGTCTGTTATCGGATAATAGTATGCTTACAAGATAATGGAAATTTGTTTCCATTCAACTGCTTTCGTTTTATTTGATACAAGTTAAGTCTTCGCCAACATGAAAAATTAAAAACTTTCCACATCTTAAAGTAGAAATCTTTAAAATATCATTAAATTGTTTGATTTTTCCAAGCACGAAGTTATGTGTCGTGCACGACATCATCGTTTTGGCGCTGACAGCCTACATGCTTTTTCAAGAGAAGTACCAAGTGGCAGTAGCTGTGCACTAGATTCGAGCTACGGAGAGTGATGAAATTGTTCCCAGCAATATGATGTGATAAGATCTTTAGTTTGACGAATCACATGTAGAAGGGTATTGCCATGAAAGGAAACAATATCCTCAGGGAACGTGCCACGCCTCATTTTGAACTGCAAAGGGCAGTTTAGTCAAAGTGTTACAATATGTCTCGTAATTTATTGTGTCATCCTCAGGCAAAAATTTACAAACAACAGCCCATACCTATCCCAGAATACAGTGCATATGATTTTTCGTGCTAAAATTGTTTGCTTGAACTTCACTTTCTTGGATTATGTGCAAGTGCCTCCACTCCATGAACAACTGTTTTAATTCCGGTGTGATATGGACCACCCAAGTTTTGTCACCAGTGACTATTTGGCGCAACAACTCATCACCTTTATCACAGTACTGCTCGAGTAAAATCAAAGCACTGACTATACGATTGGCTATGTGAACCTGAGCTAGCATATTCGGTACCAATCGTGAACATAACATCCAATAATTTAAACGTTCTCATACAATTTCATAAAGAACACTCCTTGGAACTTGCAGAAATTCATCAAACGATGACGAAATTGTAAAACGTCTGTTTTGTCGAACTTCTGCATCAACTTTTGCACTGTCTTCAGTAAAGACCGACAGTCGCTCACTATGAACATTGGTTCGGTCATTTTTAAATTCTCTAACCTATTTTCGTACCATTCTTTCTTTCGTAGTGTTTTCTCCACACACTTGACTAATCTGCCGATGGATTTGGACCGCTCTGTCTAACCAACTAATGTAGATCTTCGGCGCGCACGCACGAAACGACTGACTTAAAAACACGCCTCGTATATATTAAACTGAGAGAAGGGTATGTCGAATTTACAAATACCCTATTTATCATTTTAGTATTGTTTGTAAATATATTTTTAATTTTTGAACATTTAATTAATTTTAGTGTCAATATTTTTGTTAAATGTATAATACATTCCCATAGTTTTAACCTAACATTACCTTATTAAGAATATTAAATTCCATTTTTCAATAACATAATGTATGAAAGTACAAAATATTCACAAACTAAATAATAAATAAATATAACACACTGTTATATTTACTAGGACAATTTTTGTCTCTTAAAACATTATCGATTTTAGTACAGTATAGTTTACAATCTCCTTTACATAAGAAAACGGCAAACAATAATTAAATCCGATTAGAAGAAAGGGGTAGGTGTAAAATATGCATATAAGATTATCTTTCGGTAATAGACTTTTCTTCGAAATATCTATAAATATAAATAATAGCAAAACATTATTAGGAACTAATAAAATTATGGAAATATAAATAAAATAATGAATGTTAATAATTAAGATATATTTAAAAGTAATGCCCTATTTAAATCTAATTAATCATTAAGAAAGGTAACAGAAATGAGTTTATTATACTTATTAATCTACATGCATTCCAAGAAATTCGGTTTCAGATTTTTGTTACATAATGTTTGCTGACATTCGAATAGTTTCTTTGGAATTTTAGGCTCCTAAATGTTCTTCTGTTCCATTTTTGAAATGTTCACCATGATGGGCCAATATATGCAGTTTTACATTCTGGGAAGTTTACAAACACAGCATTTCTCCATAGGATCGGTTTTATTTTTTGCGTTAAATAATATTTTGCCTAAATTAATACCTGTTTTAAAAACTATATTGCTCCTCAGATTTTTATCAAGGAACATTGCTACTTTTCCACATAGATCTCCAAAATAACTTAACGTTTCGAAAGGTTTTTTGATTTAATTGTTAATGTGCAGATGAATTATTAAACTATTAATTAATTTTTCTTGAATGATATTTTTTTTGTTTGTCTCTTTAATCTGAGGTATTGTGAATGCTCTATGGATCTTGGAGTTGTAAGCTACCAGTTCCTTAATTAGTGGATGATACGATTCATGGGTATAGTAGAATCTATATATGTACATTTCCTGTATATTTTAAAAGTACAATTATTACTCCTCCCGCGCGTTAAGATCTAGAAAGTCAATAGATTTTCAATTTCTAATTCTGTGGTAAATTTGATTGAAGCATGTATGGAGTTCAAAAAGTTAGAATATGACTTGACTTGTCTATCTGTACCGAAGAACATCACTATTATATCCTCTATGTATCTAAACCAAAATAGAATGTGTTTATTTGATAAATAATGGCTTAAATATTATTTTCTAATGCATCCTTAAAGATATCCGCTAAGAGAGGACGCACTGGTAACCCTACACGAGTCCTTTGTCTTGCTGGTACAGGGTATTGTTAAATTGAAAATAAGTTGGCATAGACAAATTTCGAAAAGGCTCGAGATTTCTAGTTTTATAGTGGAGGGAATTTTATGATTATTTAAAATTCGTTCTATTAAGAGGACACATTCTCTACTAGGAATATTCGGAAACATATTAGATATAACAAACGAGACTAACTTGTAATTACTTAGATTCTTATATTAATATCTTAGGATTTATTATTGTATAAATTTAATTTTATCGTTTTCTTCATATAATCATTGAGATATTTAGCCAAACGTGAATTTAGTGCATTTGTGTTAGTGACCACTGTTTTTATGGAGTTGTTCTCTTTGTGAATTTTAATAAGGTCGTATAATTTGGATAGAGTTCACGAATTTTTTAAGTAAATAAGAAGGTACAAAATAAGCAATGTTTGTCAGGCTTGACATTATTTGTGATTGAAATAGTTTCGTGGGACCCATTTTTAGTTTTATAAAACTTTCTTTGCTAATAGATCTATACAGTCTCGTTTTTCTATAATAACTATCGTCTTCCCCTTATCTGATGTAGTGATTGTAACCTCACAATCACTAAATTTTGAACTTTTTATTGTATTTGATTAATAATTAATTTGTCATTATCTTTTTTAATGAAATTTCTTATATTGTTCTGTATTTGTTGTTTTAAAATGGCTATTTCTGTGTGAACCTATTTATTTTATTTATTCCTTGGTTTGATAGAATTTCACAAAGCAACGACCTCAATAATCAACTATTTGAAACATTCGCAATATTAAAAATATTCTAACGCAGACTTCCTTTCGTTTGATTATCCGACTTCCTTTTTGTCGAAAGAGAAATTAGTAAATGGGAGGGTTTTCTGTTGAAAGAAAAAGTATAAAAATTATAGAAATCAAAGAATCAACAATTTACCAATAGCAAACAATTGTAAAAATAAATAGTCTTCAGAAATGTTCATTCGATTCAAGCTATCAAATTACCTTGAAAATGTTACTGCACTTTTTGTTGTTTCGTTACTCGATACAACGTATCAAATTCCACTTGTTTCGCTCCATTTACACATTGTTTTCAACACCCCTTTCTAATCATTCGCTTTTTGTTTCCCGTGACGAAAAATTACCGCCCGAAAAGTTTCGAATAATACCCAACCCGAACGGTCAGCTCAAATGATAAATTGTTCGAGTTCTTTCTCACTATTTCGGCTTTTTTGGACGGCGCAGCAGTTAAAACAGTTTAAATATTTACAGCATGGAGCTGAATTCCGTTAATTTTCCAGTTAAAATTCATCCGGGTACTACCTCCCGGCTCACCGGCGCCCAGCTCGGAAGAAACGCCCGGACCGAAACAAAGCAATAACTGAAAGGAAGCAACGTTACCGCCAAACTGAACGCTTTTCATAATTCCACA
Source organism: Dermolepida albohirtum (assembly GCA_031893035.1). Lineage (NCBI taxonomy): Eukaryota > Metazoa > Arthropoda > Insecta > Coleoptera > Scarabaeidae > Dermolepida > Dermolepida albohirtum. The sequence continues at coordinate 76,150 of JAVIWB010001639.1, forward strand.
GACGGTTTATTCTCTGGCAATTTTGTAAAACCACGTTAATGAAAACTTTGGTAGTTTGTTTGTTTCTATGTTTTCTATTTCCGTTCTTTACTTGTCTTGTTCTCCCTTAAAGTTTGCTTTTTAATGAAATACCTATTTAACTTTCGAATTATAATCTATTAAGTCTTGCAGTATATTCATAAAAAGTCTCTATAGCTGTATTTACACTAAATATTGTTAACGCGATTGCAGTCAAACGGAAAATAATGGCATCTTTTATAATCGATGATAATTATCACGGGCAATAAATTTAAATTAATGACCTAATTGTATGTATTTCACTGGATATACCACTGGATATTATACGCTACAATATAAAGGGTTTTCCAATAGGGACTTGACAAATTTTAATTCAGTTTGTGAACGCACCGCACCCTTTCACTAATCATCGAACTGTCACTGTCAATTTATTCAGTAAACTTAACATTTTCATCATGGTAAAGTACACGAACGAACAACGTCTGCAAATTATAAAAATTTACTACAGAAATCCGGAGTCGGTGACCGCTACTTTAAGAGCGTTAACTCCGATTTTCGGTCGTATTCTCGCCCTAGTAGACAGGCAGTAACAAGTTCAGTGCAAAAATTTGAGTCTACATATTCGTTGTGTGATGTTGCCGTGCCAGTGAGACAACGGGTTGGTCGAAGTGTCGAAAATATCGCAGCTGTTGAAACGTCCGTAGCAAATGATCCAAATCAGTCTATTCCACGGCGTTCTCAAGAGTTGGGCATCGCCCAGACCACTTTATGGCGAATTTTGCGTAAGGATCTTGGTTTACACCCATACAAGATCAAGCTGACTCAAGAATTGAAGCCGAAGGATCATTTGAAGTGATGTACATTCTCCGATTGGGCTCTGGAAAAGATGCGCCAAGATGATCAATTTCATCGCTAAATCATTTTCAGTGACGAAGCTCATTTTTGGCTCGATGGGTTCGTCAATAAGCAAAATATGCGTTATTGGTCGGGTGAAAATCCACATGTGCTTCATGAAACACCACTACATCTACAAAAAAAACTGTTTGATATGATTTGCATGCCGGCGGCGTCATAGGGCCATATTTTTTCGTCGACGATAAGGATCGTCACGTTACTGTGAATGGCAATCGTTATCGCGCCATGATTACCGATTATTTTTGGCCCCAATTGGAAGATATGTACTTGGACAACATGTGGTTTCAGCAGGACGGTGCCACAAGCCACACAGCATACGTTACAATCGATTTATTGAAGAGTAAGTTTGATGAGCGTGTTATCTCAAGAAATGGACCAGTCGATTGGCCGCCTCGTTCGTGCGATTTAACTCCTCTAGACTTTTTCCTTTGGAGCTACGTCAAGTCATTGGTCTATGCCAACAAGCCGACAACGTTGGAAGAGCTCAGAGCCGACATTGAGCGGGAAATAGCAGATGTTTCGGCCGAATTGTGTGACCGAGTCATCGAAAATTGGGCCCAACGAATCGACCGCTGCAAACGTGCCCGCGGTGGCCATATGAACGAAGTCGAGTTCCATTCATAAATGTTTTGATTGTACTTCAACCCGATAATAAAGTTTTTGAAATATCTCAAATGGTCTGCATTTTATTTTGAAAAAAAGTTGTCAAGTCCTCATTGGAAAACCCTTTAGAAGCAAAGTAGCAGTCGATGAAATAGGGACAATCTGATTAACCAAATCCTAAGAAGTACGTACGCTTTGTTAAGCAATTAGCACAATAAACTTCACATATCTTTTTGTGAGCCGCAGCAGCTTTCTTTCCTTTACGGAAATAAAGTAGTAAAATATGTCGAAAATGTTCGTTTCTGCACTCCATTTAAAATTAACTCACAACTAATAGCTTTAATAAAAATCACGCACTACTTGCTTCTGAAGTTACGTCAATGTGACTAGTATCACGCGACAAACGATAAAGTACAGCACTAACATACGTTATACAAAAAATAAAGCAACGCTCTTTATCAGTAAAAACCGAAAGTACTTAGTTGCTAACCCAATATAACTATATTGTAGAATATGATTACATTTTTATATATTTTGTAATACTTCATTCGTTCTATACATGGTATAAATTGTTTGGACAATAACGATGTTATTTTGCCACAATGTAGTTTTTCAAGCTGAAAGCGTCCTTCGACAAGTAAGCTGCCACCATCAATAGTTGAAAAATAACACTCAGAGCGCTCATAGACTTTACACAAATAAAGTATATCACTATAACATCAACGCATTAATACAACATATAATTTAATTAGAAGAATTACAATGATGATATAAATAAATAAATATGAATCACTATCTCGCTATTTAATAGACGGGCTTCGCATGTTTTAACTATACTACGCTTAAAAGTACCACTAACATGTTAAAAGAAACAGTTTAAATATGATCGATCCTTGTAGATGATAACGTCGCTCGCGAATCCAATATCCTACAAAAATTGAATGAATACCGAAAGGTAACTTCTAACATTTACTCCTACTTTAGGTTTTCAATTTTCCTGGAACAAAATTTCATTTTTGTCACATGATACGACACCTAATGCACGTGACATGCCCTTCTTTCGTATCGTAAACGGTACATTTCACAACTTAGAGGTCGAATAATATGAAAACTAGAGGTGAAACGGACATTTAAATCGCCAGTAAATTGATACCTCGACCTACTATTTTGTTCTATATTATTGTGTGTTAAATATACTTCTTTTTCTTTATATTCACGAGTGACCTACTTGTCTGTTGACGAAATTTTCGTAGAACCGTCGGTAAAGTAATATCGTTCTTTTTAAATAAAGATACATATGTATATACACAATACATACTAATAAAAAATGGTAATTTAACACAATAATCGCTAAATACTAATATCTTACTATATTTCTTATGATTTCTTAACGGAATCTAAAGATTATGCAAAATTTCTTCAATATTGTCAAGATATACATAAAAGATACTCATCCTATTCTTATTCGAATTACAAAAAAACACATACATCGAAACAAATTCGTTGTTTCTCAGGAAACAATGATGGTATTCCTTTCTTATCATATCCTATAGAGATTGAATACGATTAAGAAATGTAAATAGGTATATCGTACACCATTTTAATAATTCAAGCAATTTCAGGCTAGGCAGTTAAGCTATAATTGATATATACAACCATGCTCAAATGTATTAGACACCTTACGAATTTATGTACATACATACATATATAGTTTATATAGTTTAGTCAAAAGAGAGGTGAGGAAAATAAAACTGTTGTGAAAATTATGTACAAAATGTTTTTTAGTAATATAGTACAATTCATCAATATTTTGTCGCTCCGCCCTTGGCCTTAATGACAGCTCGCACTCGTCGAGGCATACTTGCTACTAAATTGTAACACTCTGCCGGTGGTATTGCAGACCATATTTCGCGAATTTTTGTTGACAATTCTGCTTTTGACAGGCATTTATGTTCCGTGATCTTAGTTTTTAAGATACGCCACAAATTTTCAACGGGCGACAAATCGGGACTTTGTGGCGGCCAATCCAATACCTCCACTGTGTTTTCCTCGAACCAACGCATTACAGCTCCCAATTTGTGGCAGGGCGCATTATCTTGCTGAAAAATGTATTGTGGAATATCCTGGTCGAATAGTTTTAGCACAGACGGTTCTAATGGTTCCTCCAACATGGCTAAATAGCGTTGGCTATTCATCCGTCCATCGCACAGGTAGACTTCTCCTACACCGTATGCAGACATACAACCCCAAACCATGATACTACCACCTCCAAATTTTACTGTGGGAATGATACATTGTGGTTCATAAGCGCAGAAACTGTTACGCGATAACGCTGTTTCAGCTCACTGGCGAGCTGTTTCGACGATTTTTTCCTATCACTGAGAGCCAGTGTTTGTAAAATTCTGTCTTTTCTAATCGAGGTACAGGGTTTTCTGCCATTTTTTGGTCTGTTAACAAACGACCCACTCTCCTGATAGCGACTAATGGTTGTACGGACTGCACATCGCGAACACTTTTTTTGCAATTGTAGCTATTGAAAACTTCTGGGAATGCAGTAGCACTATTTGGGCGCGTTCCCCTACCGATAACTCGCGTGTTTTAGGCATTTTTCTTCAACAAATAACTGACACAACGTGAAAAAATAGGATAATCTAATTGTTCTCTACCACAAACTCACAGACGCACGTTGCTCACACACTGCTAGAATGACACTAAATTTCTAAAATCCACAATTTCCCCTTTCCACCTATTCTTCTCAATAGGGGATTAACTAGGGTATTCAAAAACGCATTTCTGTAAATACCATTAACTATTTTTACGATTAATTTCCGTCAGACTTGGATAATACCGAGAATAAGGGTTTTTACCTGGGGTGTCTAATACATCTGAGCATGATTGTATTTCAATAAGATATAACGAGCTGTTTTAATCCTAATGCAAGCTATGTTTTTCTCTGTTTTTTAAAGTTATAAAAATATGTATATAATTATTTTAGATATTTAATAAATGATGGACATTTATGTTACACTTTTGCATTTGTAATGTGAAATATTACAATGAGTTTGGTCGATAAAACTGAATCAAGGTAAATGATGTTTATAATTCAATTTAAAAAATTCGAAATGATCGCGGCTACTCAAGTAGGTAATGCAGAGTAATATACGAGGTAAGTTCAATGTATTCTCAGCATTAGCATGAAAAAAAACCCAAAATAGTCTCTCATATATGCTCCATAACATCAACGCCTTTATTATATCTCGAAATGAACTTTTCAATACTTTAACAAAAATAACTTTCTTCCTTGCTTGAGAAATGGGTATTTATTGAGCTCTTCTTCGTCGTAGAATTGTTTCAAATGTCTTTTTTCAAATTAGGGAATAGATAGTAATCACTATAGGCCTGGTCCGAGCCGAGCTATATTTTTTTGAAACCACGATTTAGTATAACAGTCTTGAAATCGGTGGGTTGTCGTGTAGAAGCCGACTGTCAGTTTACTCTGCATTTTTTTTTAATTATTTCCCTTAAATTATACAAAGCGTTTTGTGGTTTCACTTTCTTCATGTACTTGATCAGCGAAGTTCATTTTGTGCTCACTGCATGAATTTTCTGACAGACGGAGTGATTTTGAATTCCTTTAGGGGTCAATATCCTTATCCACTTACTTTCAGGGTAATAATGATGGATCCACATTTCATCTGCATTCTGCTCGAATTTCTCTACAGCACTTAACTCGCACTTATTTTTGAGGCATCACATGCAATTGCGGCACCCATCTTGCACTTTCGAAAGGTTAAGAAGATCATGAAGAATAGCGTGTTTGGTATCAGCGGATAGGTGTTACCCCTGCTAACATTCTAATCTCTATTCGGGCATCCTCTAGTGCAAGTTTCTCAACATCTTTCATATTTCCTTCCGTAGCGGCAGTAATCGGGCTACCTGAGCGAGGGTGTCTTCGGTACTCTCATGCTCATTTTAAATTCGCTCGATCACTTTTGAACTTTCATAATGAAGCTGCAGAAAAAAAAATTCAGAAGTTTTCCGCTCTGTTGCATACAAATAGCTCCTGTTAAATGCGGCGCGGGATATACATACATATAAGGCAGAGACTGTCGATCAGGAGAAAATTCGTCTGCGCTTAAAGATAATCAGAGCGTTTACGGAAAAACTAAAAATTGTAAATACTTGCTCTCATAAAAAATTGTTTAATTAATTCAATTACATTTCAGAGTGGAATGGTCGAAGCTTTTCATGTTTCATTTAAGGTACTAATAACATAATTAATATTACTTTTAAATGATAAATTTATAAATTTTATGTGAGAATATTAAAAAAAATTATCCCGATTTACGTATATAATTTAAACAGATATAAATCCCGAGACGTTTTCAATACGGACCTGGTACCTATTATCATATAGTTCATTATTATTATTACATGTTAGGGTTGTGTGCTGCCTGCGAAGATTCACCACTAAATAACTGGGTCCCAATTGTGTATATTGCACTATACGATGCCAGATTCTTGATTTTTCAACTTGTCCTTCGTAATGGAACAAATTTATTCTAATTATAGTCCAACATATAGTTATATATATTGTAAGCGAAGCTGATTTATCGATGTTACATGAAAGAAATGAAAAAACCACAATAAAATTGATTTCAACGTTTTGTTACAACATTCTATATTGCACATGAACGAGATATTTATTATTAAAATGAATGTCTCTCAATTTATTTCGCATTTGATATATTGTCTTCGTTGAAATTTTCTATAAAGCTGTCGACTGGAGTTTTTGATTTATACCCGCGTACATGGAACTGCTATTGTTGTGTATCTACAATTTTAACAGATATAAATATACGGTATATATTTATAAACTCGGAAAATATTAATACGAATTTAGATTTAAATTTAATATAGAGAATATTGAGAATATAAACGACAGTTATATTAATAGTTTAATGGAGTAAAATGCAAAGTTTGAATGTGTTATTTATTTAAAATTAGGAGTAAATTTAATTTAAAATTTTAATCCACATAAAACTCTTCTATGCCAGTACGTGTACGGTTACAAACATGCTGAATGTATTTTAAAACAAAATTACATATATTTAACAGTTTTATATACCATTTCCACACCATTACATGTTTTTGTTAATTTGGTAAACCTTTGCACTTTTTCGAAAACAAATAGCATCAATTTATGTTGTTCACAAATTACATATATTAAACGCCGGAGAGCATTTGCTTTTGTAATTAATTAATGGTGAATCAACTACCTGCTACAATACCCTATTACTACAAAGGGTACTAGGAAAGTTTTGCAATACAGGTTTGTTTATTTAATTTCCTTTACACTCAATAGACCTCTTCACCCTCCGAAACCAATCTTTAAACCAGTTCTGCCAAATTTTGCTACGGAGTAAAGCGCGCACTCAAGCCCGCAGAAGGTCCTCATCACTGGAAAACCGCCTCCCTTTTAGCTTCATTTTCACATGCGGGAACAGCGCAAAGTCGCAGGAAGCAAGATCTGGACTGTAGGGAGAGTGCTCGAGAAGTTTCAATCCTGTCGTGGTCAAATATTCGGTGCAGGCTTTGGCGCGGTGAGCTGGAGCATTATCGTGATGGAGGAACCAGGTGTCCATTCTTGACTTTGGCCGCAGGTTCTTCATAGATCCAATGACTTTAAGCAGGCAATATTAAGTATATTACTTAGCTGTGTGTCTTCTATGTGTCCAAAACTATTTGAAAAATACAGCTATTATTTTCTTCTTTACAGATCGGGATTTTCTGACAACTACGGATGTGTCCTCATCATCAAAGACCCAAACTTTATTTTGAGCTTTGGTCGGCACATCGTAATAGTACAGTCCCTTATTAAACTTTTTTAGCATCTCCCGCCACCAAATCACACGTTGGGTCATCTGCTCTTCAGTCAGTCGTTGCGGCACCCAGAGAGGACAAAGTTTCTTCACGTGCAAATGATCATGCAGAATCGAACGAATTGCTGGTGCATTTAGGCCTGAAGTACCCTCCATCTGTTGGTAGGTCACTCGCCTATCTTCGCCAAGCATTTTCCTTACAGTAGTAACGTTTTCCTCCGTGACCGACGTTCGTGGCCTTCCCGGCCTCTCAGCATCCTCTACAGTTAAATTTCCCCTTTAGAATTTTCTATACCACCTGAATATCGCTATGCGATATGGGCAAACATCACCTAGTGCAAGAGTCAGTTCTTCGAAGCACTGGTCTGTGTTTAAACCACGCACGAAGTTATAACCCAAAACTGCCCTTATCTCATTTCGTGACCACGATGCCATCGCAAGCACTTTACACACTGCTAATGAATAACTGAGCCCATCGACATGGCGCGGCGGCTACTATACACGTATGAACATGTCTCAACATGCAGCAACAAGCAGCTTACTACGATTCATTGTACATACACCCTTTATATTACTACTACCTATTACTATAAATAAATTCTTAGCCTAATACAAAAGCATATAATTTAAAATTCGAAATATTTTATCGTCAAATATAATCCTCTTTTATTCTAAAATATTTATTACTTGTTGCCATGGTGTCGCATTACTTTGTTTACACAAGAAATTAGCCAAAGGTAACTAGATATCAATACATTCTCGTGCCAGAAAGAATGACGATCAGGAAAATTTCAGTTCTTTTATAAAAAAGTATTTATTTAATAGTACACCATGCACAACGACGCTGGTATGGATATCTCCGACAGTCTAGACCGCCACCGACGTATGTCGTACAATAAGTACCACAATACAGTGTGAATGTAATAAGCAATATATTTTATGTTATTATTGTTATTAAACACTCGCCTACGAGAGAGGTATTAACGTGCTATAAACATAATACATCAGAGTATGTAAATATGCTATAAAATACTAAAAAGAGGAACATAAATTCTTTCAGATAAACAAATTAATCTGCTATTTTCTTCAATTATGTAATTTCATGTTCAATAGTGTCATAGTTATATACCAGGGAAACTAGATAAGTTTTTTTACTTGACGACGAAACAAAAGACCTATTCAAAACTACTTAAGGCAGAAATTAATGCAAAATTCATGCCCCCGGAAGGCTATCGAACCCCTGTTCACTGCTTACCGGACAGGTGCTTTTATCATTAAGCTACCAAGGACAGCAAGATTCGATTCCTTAAACGTGTCATAAATTTCATTATGGAAACAAGTTTTTAATTAAAAATCCGCGCTAGGCTGTATTATTATCAGATGCATATGCAATTGCATATGTATACACAAGTATGTGCGTTTTACATTCCACAATGTACATTAATGAAAACTCAAAATTTCGTATTTATTATAATGTTTCAATTAAGGCAAAAATTAATGAAAAAGTCATGCCCTCGGAAGAGAGCGACTCCTACCATTAAGCTATCAAGGACCATAAGATTCGATTCCTTAAATGCGCCATAAATTTGTTAATTAATTTGTGCCATAATTAAAACAGTGTATTAAGTAGGAAGTTTCGAGTTTTCATTAATTTGCGTCATGAAATGTGCGTAATTGTGTATATACACATTTATGTACATATATGTATTGCATACGCATTGGATAATAAAAGACCTGTAATATTCTTGATAATTTTGTTTACAGTTTATTTCCTTATTATATAGTTTTATACAGCAACAGTAATATATTTGTATGTTAAATCGAAATACGAAGAATCAAAGACTTTCGAAACAAATAAACTAGTAAGACAAGGATGAATACTGAGCTTACGACTATTCTTTTTAACAATAAATGAAGCAATATCAAAGTTACAAACAAAGTTACGAAATACGAAGTGGGCTACTGGAAGATAGAAATGGTAAAAATAAGTTAAATACAAATCAACACATCTACAACAGAACACCGCGCAAATATAGTATGAAAATTAACACAGAGGAAACTAAAACTATGATCCTAAACAAAAAAGAACAAACACGTATAGTAAGAATTGAAAATAAACAATTAGAACAAGAGAAAAGTTTAAATGCTTAAGAAAAATTATTTCAGAAGACGAAAGAGTGAACAATGAAATAACAACCTTTCTAGAAGAGAAAGACTTACTAAACGAAGCAAGAGCAATATTTAAGGAAAGTGGTCGTTCCCATGGATAAGTAACGAAAATTATATTTCTAAGGAAAATTGAAAATAAAACACAAGTAGACCATATATGAAATAATAAGTATCTACAAAGTTTAACTACGAAACCAATAGAGTAATGCATAGAGGAAAATCAGTTAAGATGATACGGTCATATACGTAAAATGGATGTACAACAGATGGATAACAATGAAAAAGGAAAATAGAGGAAGACTAAGAAAAACATAGCTTAATGAAATTAACAAAGCAGTGAGAGGAAAGGAAAAAAATTAGAAAAGATGGTACTGCAAACAAAGGACCGGAAGAAATGCAGAGAATTCTGGGAAATATACCCAAAAAAAAGCTAAACTCCTCATGATCTACACAAACAGAGTAGGAAGCGACAAGACTAAGAAAGTTATTCTTCACGTAATCACTCTTAACTTCAACGTACTTGCACCATCTGTCCTACAATGATTTTATTCCATCAGAAGAAAATAACTTATGTTGGTTTTCAAAATAGACATCAGTCTAATCGTTTAAATGCTTTTCCTTTTCAAAATGACATCCGCTAGGGTGATTTTCAAATTTCCAAATAAAAAAAGATTAACGGAGGCAAATTCGAGCTATACAGTGGATAATCCAGATTAAAAAATTTACACTTGTGGCAAATGGCTTAGACTGAACTCACGCATTATCAAGAAGAAAGATGACTTCTTTGTGACGCAAATTGAAGCCTTATTAGTCCCACCTAAGTTATTAACGCATTACTGTAGGTAATGTTTGATATGTACTTAACAAGAATACTCCTGTTTAATTCCAACAGACGGTGAGCCATCTTTAATATATTTATGACTCCACCGAAACAATTTTGATCAATATTTCACTTACAACATGACAGAGCCTTGTCCTCATACAATACAGTCATTTGCTCGTGAATAGTTTTAGAGAATTCTGTTTCTTTGTCAAAAATTTGATGATACTATAGTGTTATATACTCAACTTATGAAGCACAAAATAATGACTGAATTGAAGTTAAATTTGATACGTTATAAAAAAACATTTGTTAATTGTCACTATTTATCTTTACTAAGAAACACACAATTAGTTGTTTCTAGGCAGATTTTTTTTCTTGTTCCCCTCGTATGTATGTACAGATCGTGATTGTTTTTAAAGTAAAACTACACTTGCATAAAAATAACGGCATTGCAGACACTTACTTCACATTATAAGTGAAAGCGCACGTTTATTAGCATTTAAAATTGATTTCAAGAAAGCGGAAATACTACGATAAGAAATTGACGTCGATGTTTTTTTAACCATTGAGCAACCAGTTCTTCTGCTCTCTTCATTCCGATAAAGAACGAGTCTATTAGTTGAACATCGAACTCGGATGTAAACCTCAGCGAAAATATCACAAATATGTCTCTATTTCAGCGCGTGGACATACATTTTGTGCAGACACATTCTCGATAAAACCGCTTACAATTAGACAAGAACGGCTTTCTTCGTAAGCATGGAAAGGGTGTTACCCTGTGCTCCTATCGGTTTAGAAATTACTGCACTAAACGCTCTGATTATCTTTAAGTATTTACGTGTTGTTTTACGTATGTATACACGGACGCAGTTACTTTACAGTCGTGTTGTTATGCGATCCGAGATTTCGCAATCTCTTTCATCAGTACTGTAATATCCTGGCGTCACGTGAATATAATAAGTATTATAACGAAACGGTGTAGAATGAGTTATAAGTCGCTTTTTGTACTTTTTTCGTTGAGCGTGAATTGGGTTAAATTCTGTCGTGTCAAAATAGTGTAATAAAATAATAGAAATCTTATTGTAGATAAAGCGGATTATATTTGTATAAACAATTGCTTAATAAAAGGTTAATTTCAAGACATTTCAACTAATTATACACAAAATATATTGCTCGAATCCTTCTCTATAATATTATGGAGGAGATTTTTTATTAGTATCTATCCAAACACATAAGCTTTTAGACATTTTAAAGTACTAAAACTTAATATTTTTAAATGCTTTAACTATCAGATTGTTACAAATGTATTGTCCGTTTTCTCCTTCAGTCTGAACTGAATCGCACCTGTGTGAAGACGTGTATGTTTTTGGTGAAAATTATTATTGTATTTGTAGAAAAGGGTATTTATTTTGAAGTGTGTACCTGTTCCATTTCTTGGAAAGATTAATACACCTGTCCTTGTCTCGCCTATAGAAATGCTGTCGGCAGAGATACTCGGGCAATTTACATCTTTCAATTTAAAAAGGGATTAAATGCAGCTGCAGCAACGCGAGAAATTAATCAGACGTTCAGTGAAACCACCTGTAATGAGCGCACACTATGGCGATGGTTTAAAAAATTCAGCGAGGGAAATTTTTATTTGGAAAATAAGCCTCGCGGATATGCGCGTAGCACCGTTAATGACGACGAACTGCGTGGAGAAGTTGAAAGTAATCCGCCGACAACAGTACGTAGCCTTGCAGAAACATTTCAAGTGTCCATTGCCACCATTAGTCGTCACCTTTCTTCGATTGGCAAAGTGAAGAAACTCGATCGATGGGTGCCGCACCAATTAACGGAAGCCAATAAGCTCCGTCGATTAGAAGTGGCTACCTCTTTGGCTAATTGACAGAAACTTGAACCGTTTCTTCATCGAGTGTGACGAAAAGTGGATACTTTATGATAATCGGAGACGGTCAGGACAATGGTTAGATCGAGGTGAAGCACTAAGACAGCATGCACGAGCATCACTTCACCCGCGAAAGATTATGGTGACTGTATGGTGGACCAGCAAGGGTATTATTCACTATTCATTTTTGCAACCTGGTGAAACCATCACGGCAGCGCCCTATTGTGCCGAATTGGAAACTATGCATGGAAAATTGAGCCGCTTACAGCCCTCACTAGCCAATAGACATGGACCCATACTTCTTCATGATAATGCAAGACCTCATGTTGCACGACAGACGATCCAAAAACTTTCGGAATTTGGTTACGAAATTCTCCCTCACCCACCTTATTCACCTGACCTTTCGCCAACTGATTTTCATATTTTCTCCAACCCAACCCAACCCAACCCAACCCAACCCAACCCAACCCAACCCAACCCAACCCAACCCAACCCAACCCAACACAACCCAACCCAACCCAACCCAACCCAACCCAACCCAACCCAACCCAACTTAAAACCAACCCAACCCAACCCAACCCAACCCAACCCAACCCAACCCAACCCAACCCAACCCAACCCAACCCAACCCAACCCAACCCAACCCAACCCAACCCAACCCAACCCAACCCAACCCAACCCAACCCAACCCAACCCAACCCAACCCAACCCAACCCAACCCAACCCAACCCAACCCAACCCAACCCAACCCAACCCAACCCAACCCAACCCAACCCAACCCAACCCAACCCAACCCAACCCAACCCAACCCAACCCAACCCAACCCAACCCAACCCAACCCAACCCAACCCAACCCAACCCAACCCAACCCAACCCAACCCAACCCAACCCAACCCAACCCAACCCAACCCAACCCAACCCAACCCAACCCAACCCAACCCAACCCAACCCAACTGATTTTCATTTTTTCCAAAGTTTAGACAATCACTTAAAAAATAGGGACTTCCCTGACCGGGAGTCTGTAATGGCAGTGTTTGAGCAATATGTGAGCCGTCAAAACCTAGATTTCTTTTCAAAGGGAATTTTTCTGCTTCCAGGTCGTTGGCAATAAACTATTGATGTAAATGGAGACTATTTTGCAGAATAAATATTTATATTTTTTTAAATTTAGACTTTTTTTTATTCCTTACAAAATCGGACATTTCATCTGTAACAACCTGATAATTAGTGGATCTCCTTTCTTTTTATCATTAGCATAGAATAATCAGCAAAACCTAAGTAGCTGAATACAACTCCTTCCAGATTAAAATATTCCCAGGTTGTTTCCTTTATTTTGGCGTTAATATCTTTTATTATTTCGTCTATTACAACGTAATGTCCCTCTTCACCTTATTCCGGACGAGGTTCTAAATCTTTTGGAATATTTTGTTTCTTGTTCTTACATCATTCGCATTTTTTTGCATACAAATATATTATTAATTACTTTCTTTTAGAGAAATTCATTTCTTTGGTGGTTTCCACAGATGACTTTCTCATTGAGTCAAAGTTACATCCGTACGATCCGTACCGTTGAGAACCAAAGTAACATCGTTTCATCTATTTCCAATATCTTCTCAGTGTCAAATAATAAGCATACAAACATTCATTCATTCAGTTATTCACACTGGAAATGTTGAGTTGAATTTAATATTTACTTGCTATGTGTTTTTATATACTTTCTCCAGTTCCATCATTTATAAGTTCTATTTTTCTTCAATCCAATCCTTTTTCTCCCAAATATCTGCCTAGTTCATCATTCTCATTCATTCGTGGTCTTTCTTTCGCGTTTCTTTTTTGTGCTTTCCATCTATCAAACTTTTTGTTAGTCTCTTACTTAATATTTTGCACATATGATCGACTTATTTTCGCTCGTTTTGCCTTTCTCTCCAAACTACAAGTTTCATTTATAATCTTCTTCCAGTTTCAGTTATTGTTGCCTTACCGACAAAACTTACTATTATAATTCTTCTTAATATTTTTATCTCGCTTACTTGGATATTTCTTCTTGTTTGCTCAGCGTCCATAGTTCCGTATTGACTTTTATTTTGTCGTCTTTATTATTACTTTTTTATTACATACCGACTTACACGTATCTAGCAAAAAACTTGATCTCGTATTGACTTTTCTTGGTTAATTATTGCTGTTACTTCTGTTTTACATTAATTTATTTAAAATTTTGCTTTCTCCGTCCTTACATTCCAAACTTTTAAGTTATATTAATACATTAAAAGTATTTTTAGTATTTTTGTCGTTAAGAGAAATAATTGAGAAAGGTTAAATAGCCGCGTACAACTCTTTTCAGGTGAAAAGTTCCTCAGATTATTTCCTTTATTTTGGCGGTGTTTTCTTTATTATCCCGTTCCTTACGCCTTAACATAACTCCTCGTTTTACCTCAGATAAGGCTCTAAATCTTTCTGATCTTTTTTTGTTCTTACATAATTCGCACTTTTGCTTACAAACATCTTGATCAATAAGGTTGATATATAACCCCTTTCCAGATAATTTCAAAGTGTCGCACCTTGTAAAACACGGCGAAGAAAACTATTACGCGATCCGCACCGTTGCAAACCAAGATCAAATAGTTAATTGTGGAAAGGGGTTATATATCAACCTTATTGATCAAGTCAATCAACCACAGGCTCCATATCAACTACAAACATCTTATCTATTAATTTCTCTTTCTCAGAAATTCATTTGTTTAGTGGTTTCCATAGATAACTCCTCACTGAGTAAAATGTTACATCGTCTCATCTATTTCCAATATCCTCTCAATCAACTGCTTTAAGATAAATAGCCCAACAATTGTATGTACTTTCTGTTGCGTACCACTGATGAATAAGTAAAAATTTAAACGAATCGAAGTAGACTTTATACGATTCGGAAATGTGAAAGTTATTATGCTACGACCGAAAAATATCCTTGATGATAAAGAGAATGAAATTAATGTCCTGGCATGTTTCAGTCGTGATATCGATCCCCATGGTTCAGTAGGATGTGCAGCACAAAGTCTAATTTTACCCTATTATGCAGTGCAGGAAATTTTAAGTAAATATAAGATGCATGATTATTCATCTACAACAGTGCAAGAATTGCATATAATTATGCACTTTTCGCGATGCGAAACTAAAAAATTCTAATTTTAACCGCTTTTTGTATCGTGTATATAATATAAATAATAAATAAAAATTACTGTTCTGCACGCGAAACGGAGCATGGTGAATACGAGTACTTTTAACGCACCAAAAATCGCATTATGAAAACAGATATTAAAACTGTACTAGAACTTTATCAATGGACGACATATTAAGTGCTGTGAACATATGATAACTCAAATTCATCACGAAAATATTTTCCTTAAATAGTACATGACCCCTAATGCTTATCTTAAAGTTTTTAGGAAAAAAACAGTATTCGGAATACATTAAGGAATGGTTTCAATTAATTTCCTTTATATTATGATTCTAAGTATATTTTTCAAAGCAAATCTGTGGCAATTTTTAATGATTTTCTACATTTAAGAAACTTTCCCAACTTCCGTAAGCGATAGTGTACATAGCCGTTACGATATTGATACTTTGATTAAGTCACTGTTTCCAAGTCTTCAAAGAGAAAAAATGTTTAAAATTTGTATTGCTTCTCTCTATTCCTCTTAAATTTAATTAAAAAGAACGATAGAAAACTTGTTTTTAATGTTTCACGAAAACAAAATTCATGTTTTCATATAATTCGGATGCGATTTTACAGAGGACCCTATTTTCATTGAAGAAAATGAATTTCATCCGATTTGGTGAACGACACATCTGGAAATAGATAGGTAACTGGTGACAGTTCTAATTGAAACGTGTTCGGATTTATCATTCCTCGTTGTGACGCTTCATTTATTGAGACCGTTTCAGAATCAAATGCGAATTCTCTCTATTTTCATATCCATACCCTGGTCGTTCCATTACTAGCATTATCATTTCAGATAATTCATATCATCTGTGCTATTTCGATCGGTGCAGCTACTACGGACACTATTTCTACTATTTTTACTGTAACGTTAAGCAAATCATTATTTTCGAGCGTCTCTGAAACGACTGTACGCGATCGAAAAATGTCCCCAGAACTCCGGTCATGCATAATACGAGCACATTTACATTTGAATTCGCATGTATTTGGAAACCTGCGCGTGTGAAAGGCGATTTTTTTAATACGAATACAAATGTACATGCTATGTAGGTTGGTAGCTCAGTTTTATCGCTCTTTTCGATTCATGCATTTTTCATAAACTAGGTAAAGCAAAAATAAAATCAGTTGTTCTTTATGTCGTTCCGATTTAGTTTTTTTCATAGCACGGTGAAAAATTCAAAGGAGCATATAGATACACGTATGTATGTATATAGGTACGAGAGTATGGTATGCCATGTATTGATTTCTTGAAAGTTCGGCCAAGATTTTATTTATTCGAGTTTGATTTAACAAAAAGTACTATTCAATTTTAGCATTTTTCACATAAGAAAACTAATTAGAATTTGAACAATTACGAATATACTGTGTGAAAACGAATTACCAAGTAAATGAATACATGGAGTGAGTAATCTCAAGTGCCCTCCAGTGGTACTATTTGGCAATCATTTTATATCTCATTATTTACTTCTATTTTTACCAATTTCTTCTTATTTTTATTCTCTATTTACAATCTGTAATCTGTATCATATTTATCAATACATTGCGAGTGGTGTATATCGATACACCGCCGATAACCCTGGCAAACAAAAATTTCGTTGATCTAGATCTGTCTGTTTTGACTAACTTATGGCATCTGAATCCAAAAATGAAAAGTTTTTATCTTTTACGTCAACTTTTTACAGGATACAGGATGTGCATACAAAGGAAAATAAAAGAAAAACTTGCCAAATATATTGTTCACAGAGAAAAATTTTATTCATATGAAGCCTATATATCGGGTGGGCCATCTATCGGTTTAAATTTGAACCATCGGTTATTTCGAATCTGGCAATACTTATGTCATTCTATTCTGTCACAAAATTCAGTATAACAAAGTAAAATTCAGTATAAAACAAAGGCAATTGGTCGGAAATTGCACGAAAATGTCGCACAAAGTTTGGTCGCAGAGAAGGACCAACAGCGCCCGGTATATGCAAGTTTATCGCTAAAGTTCGTGAAACTGGTTTCACTGTTGATGCGCCAAGACCTGAGCGTGCTCGTACAGTGCGTACACCTGAAAATAACGAAGCTGTGGTTGAGAGTGTGCGTGAGAATCCATCAACATCCAACTGGTCATCGTTCTTAAGAATTGAACATTTCGCGCACCAGTTTACGTCGAATTTTGCGAAAAGATCTCGTGTATGACGCCTTACAAAGTTCAATTGGTTCAAGTGTTGAAGCCGCATGACCATCCGCTTCGTTTTCGCTTCGCTAGATGGGCCAACGAGAAACTGCACGATGATGTCGATTTTGTCAAAAAAATCATCTTTTCGGATGAAGCTCATTTTCATCTTTGTGGGTACGTTAACAAGCAAAATTGCCATATTTATGGCTCAGAAAACTCACACGTGGTCTTACAGAAGCCAATGCACCCATTACAAGTGACTGTTTGGTGCGGCTTGTGGAGCGGAAGCATCATTGGGCCATATTTCTTTGAAAATGAGGACGGCGCAACCATTACGGTCAATGGAGACACCTATCACACCATGATAACCGATTTCTTTGTGCCCGCTCTTCATGGTATTGATGTGAACGATGTTTGGTTTCAACAGCATGGTGCAACTTGCCACACATCTCATGCCACAATCGATTTATTGCGCCAAACGTTTCATTGCCGTTCAATTAGCCGAAATGGTGATGTCAATTGGCCGCCAAGAAGCTGCGATTTGACACCCTTGGACTATTTTCTGTGGGGCGCCGTTAAAGACAAGTGTTATGCCGACAAACCAGAGACAATTGAGCATTTAAAGGTCAACATTCGTGATGCCATTGCCGCGATACGACTCCATACACTCGAAAAAGTGCTCGAAAATTGGTCCGATCGAGTGGGGTACCGAGAGGCCAGCCGCGACAGCCATATGAATGAAATAATATTCCATCTCTAACCGGAACAACTGCACTTCACAACAAAAAAATAAATTTGGCAAAATTTCAAACCGTTTTTGTTTTAGCTCCTGTAAATTAAATTTTGTTCACATAAGTAGTAAAGTTTTTTATCAAACGGTAAACATACATATTAAGGTAAAAATTTTCGCTTATAGTTTTTCTTAGAGTGTTCAATTTATGAACAATCTCGCTTGATGCTCCAACAGTAGTCGGCCATCATATGCTACCTTGACACCGTGTCTCCATGAGTTTCAAATCTTGACGAAACCGTTCACCCTGCTCACATAGTGGCCGCATTAATAAAAACTGTAGAGACGTGATAGAAGAAAACTAACTACAGTTTTGAAATCAGCATATTTAACTTTAAAACAGCTAAAAATGTAACTCAACAGAAACTGTGTTAAAAATTGTTTCCCAGTGTAGTATTATTATTTGTAGTAAGTAAACAGCAAAAATGAACCTTTGTTATGATTGTTTTCACAAGTACAACAGCATATAGACCAGGACAAATTTATAATAATGCCTCATTTTAGTAGCAGTTCGCAAGATCAAAATGGAGAGTGGATATACTCACTACTGTATAAATTAATTTATAACTAGGTATTCCGAGGAGGAAATTATTTATGAATGAAATTATTTTATCGAGCATAAAAATAGGCTTGTAAAACGATTTATGGAAACAAGCAGCGTATTAAAACGTAAACAAGAAAATACAACTATCATACTATTTTAACTGGAGATACTTTGGCAGATATAAGTAATACAAGGTTTTCCAATAAGAGTGATTTCTTTCAAAAAGAAAACACTTATTGTTAAGAAAATTCAAAAGTTTTTTATTTAGTGTGAAGTATAAAACGATACAATTCAGTTCTAAATAAAACGTCATTCAAATGGCCTCCACGACTTCTTCTGCAGGAACGAATTCGATGATCCCAACTTTCGAGCACTTTTTCCACTAACTCTAGTCGTATGTCATGAATGGCACGTTCAATATTGAATTGCAAAGCTTGAAGAGAGTCTGGTTTATTTCGATAGAATAATGACTTCAAATAACCCCACAAGAAATAGTCTAATGGTGTTAAATCACAACTTCTTGGAGGCTATTCTATATCACAATTTCTTGAAATAATCGAATCTCCAAACTTTTCTCGCAATAATTCTATTGTTGCATTTGCTGTGTGACACGTAGCCCCGTCTTGTTGGAAACAAATGTTGTCAATATGAACTTCTTCCAATGCCGCCCATAATAAGTTGGTTGTCATCAATCTATACCGCTCTCCATTGACAGTAACGGTGTTACCAGCTTCATTTTGAAAGAAGTGCGGACCGATGATTCCACCATACCAAAAACCACACCAAACTGTCAATTTAGGTGAATGTAATGGTTTTTCATAAATAATTTGTGGATTTTCTTCGCACCAGAATCGACAGTTTTGTTTATTTACCACACCATCCAGATGAAAGTGGGCCTCATCAGAGAAGATGATTTTCTTAAAAAAATCGTTATCGTTTTCAAGTTGTTCCAAGGCAAAATCAGCAAATTCACGACGTTTACGGTGGTCCAATGGCTTCAGTTCTTGAGTAAAAACAATTTTATAGGGATGCAAACCCAAATCCTTTCTAAAAATCCACCAGGTTGTAGTTTGAGACAGTCGCAATTATTGAGAACGACTTGGAATCGACAAATTACGGTCTTCAGTAACACTTGCCTGAACGGCAGCAATATTTGCATTACTTCGAGCGGTTCTTTGTCTTATTAGCACTTGAAAATTATGTAAAGAAAATGTAATCTCAAAATTTTTAACAATTCGACGAATAGCAAGCACACTTGGACGATTATTACGGCCATAAAATGGCAAAAGCGCACGAAAAGTTGCAATTGGAGAACGATTATTTTGATAATAAAACTGAATAATTTGTAAACGTTGTTCTTGCGTATATCTCTACATGATGAAATTGTAAACACTACTGAATACAATGAAAAACAAATGACAAATCATGACATGTTACAAATGGCCGAAATGTCACTTCAAAATCATATCATCCCTATTGGAAAACCTTATAGAATTGAAGCTAGTCCAAATAAATCATTAAAAAAATTACATGCACAGACTGGTAGACATCTTTCTTAAACAAAACATATAAATAAATAACAAATATATGTTATAAGTGTGTCCTACGATAGTGCCGTACAGCACTTAAGAAACACCTTGATTTTAAACCATGTAAAATATCGGTCCACGAACAATTGCATGTTCGTGATTTTGGTGTTCGAAAAGAATACCGCAATTGGTTTAACAATATATTTGACAACGACCAGATATTAAATAAAAGTTTCATCTCGAATGAGGTTTAATTTCACCCATTTGGACATGTCAATAGTCAAAATTATAGCATATGGTTATCTGAGAATTTACATGTATTCATAAAAACAAGTTTGCATCCTGTAAAGGTTCGAGTTTGGGTTGTTATGTCACGCAAACGCTTTTTAACACAATTAACACAGCTAAGTATAGAGGATATATATTAGAACCTGTTGTTGATAATCTAAATGAGGAAGAACCACATGACAGTTACTTCCAATAAGATGGTACTATACCTCATACAACAATTTAGCAATTTATGTTTATTTAAAAGAAATTTTTGATGAAAGATGGCAGAGGATGTTAGCCAGCAAATTCTCCGTTTGATTTCTTTTTGTTCGGATACTTGAAAGACAAAGTCTTTGGCAACATACCGCATACTTTGGAGGAATTGGAGTACTCAATAACAAAAGCAATACACAATATAAATGTGGAGGTATTACAAAATGCTTTTAAGTAAAGTTTATGGAAATTTTATGCTGTAATAAATATTACAGAAGTATGAAATTTTTTCTTTCCTTCTTACATACAACATTCAGTTATTCTTGTATAAAAGCTATCAAATTATCTACAATATTCAACAAATCTATACTAACTACACAATATTATCAATTTTATTTTCTTTTTCTCTTTGTAGACACTTGAAATTGCTCACCCGGTATTTTCAAACCAAACCATGCATTGGGCTGAGAATAATAAATGATTTAAATTTTATTAAAACAATATATGTATCTTTTATAGACGAACTTCAATAATGAGTTGCCGCTCCACGCAAATGTATTCATGCTATTTGCCCGCTCATGCTCCTAGTAAGATGTACGTTCCATTGACTCTTGTGGAAGCTAATTCTAAGCAACTTGTAGGGCATCGTGCAGTATGGGCAATAAGTCCAGCGACCGCACTGAAATATAAGAATATTAATATTGACTTCTTGCAGGAATTGTAACAGCTGCAATACAACAGGACGAACATTATCTCGCTGAAATATGCGTTATTTAGTCCTTAGGTATATGGTAAACAGAAATAAATGTACTTCTAAGCATTTAAATGGTGTCGCAGGTATATTAAGAGAATTCTACTTCTTATGCAAATTCCACCTTACCCTCGAGTAAGTGTAGTTTTGCATCTTACCGAAAAATTTAGAAACTGCCTTTCTCTACTTCGACATCGGACTCGTCTACGACCATCATGAACCACATACAAGAACATACATTTCATGATATCAACTAATGAAAACTCCTAATTTTCTGCCATTAATCGCTATAATTAAGGAAAAAATTAATGAAAAAATCGAATCAAACACCATTCGCTCGCTTGCTTGTTAAAAAGCTATGTTCACGCTGGGTACCACATAATTCGACAACCGCTCAAAAAAGGATTCGCGTCGATTGGTGTCAAGAAATACACAACAAATACAATGGCGGTGCTTCAAAGAATATTTATAAAGTCGTCACAGTCACAGGTGATGAATCTTGGATCTATAGGTATCTGGCCGATACTAAACAGCAGTCAGCTATGTGGGTATTCCAAGATGGGCCAAAATTAATAAAAGTTGTTAGCGCTCGAAGCACATCAAAACAAATGGTCACCTGTTTTTTTCGGAAAAACCGGTCACGTTGCAAACTTGCCTTTAGAGAGTTGTAGAACGGTCAATTCTGAATTGTTCACAATTATTTGTTTACCAAAACTTTTCGAAGAACTAAGGGAAACGAACCGAAAACGACAGATCATTCTCCACCATCACAATGCGAGCTCTCACAGGTCGGTTCAACAATTGAATATTTGACCGGGCAAAACATTGAATTGATGAGCCATCCGCCGTACAGACCTGATCTAGCACCCTGTGATTTCTTTTTGTTAACACACATGAAAAATAAACTTCGTGGTCAACGGGTTTCTATGCCGGAAGAGGCCGTTGAGGCATTCAAAACTCGTATTTTGGAGATACCGCTTTCACAGTGGCAACAATGCTTTTTGAATTGATTTAAACGAATGCAAAAGTGCATTCGTTTTCAAGGAATTTAGGTTTTCTCCCACCAAAGCCTTTAGAAATGCATTATCGACCAAAACATCG
The DNA here is from genome assembly GCA_031893035.1 of Dermolepida albohirtum. NCBI lineage: Eukaryota > Metazoa > Arthropoda > Insecta > Coleoptera > Scarabaeidae > Dermolepida > Dermolepida albohirtum. The sequence goes on from JAVIWB010001639.1 coordinate 99,021, forward strand.
GGTTTATTTTAAAGCTCGTTTTCTACTGACTCATCTCCCTCATAAAACTTCTCGAAGTAATATTTATCCTTATAATAATCTCACCAAAAGGCTTCCACTCTGACACGATTTCCAAGTTTTAATTAAAAAACGGTGTATTTAGCTTCTATTTCATTAATGTTAACTTATCTAACAGTACGTCTTAATTTCGGACAGTCGTCACCGTTTGACTCATTATTGTAACAAATTTCTCTTTTTGTCTCAAACATCGAAAATAAACAACAAACAAAACAATAAAACAAAAATAATTTATATGCACAAGTGTAACTCTAAGAACAACAATACGGTTTCTAAAGTAAATGATATTCAATCAACTTTATTTCCATGATAGATGGAGTTGTTTTAATTATTTTCAAAATTTTCGTCAACTTACTCTGCAACCCGAATATCGTTTGCTTTTCTCTGTATCAATAAATTATAAAATCATTTTTAACGTTTACTTATAATCGCTCTATGGATTATAAGTAAATGTTAAAAATGATTTTATAATTTATTGATACAGAGAAAAGCAAACGATATTCGGGTTATATAAACTTTTACTGTTATTACGCCAAGTTTATTTGATATTGTACATCCATCAAATTTTATCCACTTATATATTCTTTAAAACAAGTCATCACATCAACACTTTCACATTACTTCTAAAAGTTGACCATATTTGTTATTCCATATACTAAGATGATCTTAATTGTTGAATAATATTCTCCCTTCTAAGCCTGTTTACACAGCATAAAGTCGTATGGAATGAGACCTGGTGTGTAAGGTGGAGATTCCAGCACTGTCATTCCGGTTCTTGATTATTACTTGGTTATTATTACCCTGGCTAAGCACTCCTCGACATACCACTTGCAGTGACTGCTTTTGTATTTATAACATCATGTGCTTCACAATCCTTCTCGCAGTAGTGAAGACATTTTCATCTTGACGGATCACACACACGATCGCGTCTTCATGTTCAACTAGTCAGTTTCAATGATTACGTAATAATAGTTAAGCCAGATTTCATCACCTACCAAGGTTCTGTTAACATAACGAATTTTCATTTCTAAACTTTTTAAACATCTTGCGCCGTCGTAAAACGTATCGTTTCATCTGTTCATTGAATGGTCAAAGTAACCAACCTTCTTCAATCGAAGATGTTCGTGTATGACATTCACTACTCGATATTCGCATACCTATTGAATTCAGAATCTTCCTAACAGCTTCAATGTTCTTCACGGTAACAGGCGAGTTATGACGTCTTAACCTCGAAGCACATTCCAAACAGATATTTCCTTTCTGGAGCAACTTATACTACAAATTTTTGTAGTTGTGTTTGTATTATATTTAGATGATACACACTAGATGGGAAGTTTACTCGATGTGAAATGGGTCATTCTATTCTATATTCATTATAATTACCTCCAATTATTTCTATTACATAGTTGTGTCGTTGCTTCTGTTTTTAATATCTTTTTGAAATTATTCTTTTATAGAAATGTTATCAAAGTCTTTGAAACACATGAGAACTCCCGCCTTCAATTTAATGATGCGAATAACTTTGACAACTAACAAAAGAGTAGCTTTGGAACGGTTGCCTTAAATATATATAATTATGTCTCCGGCTATTTCGTTTTTTATGATAAAGCTTTTACCAAATGTATTTTTAACATACGAAACATACATACATCGCAGCTGACAAGGTATGTAAACACATAAAAGCATTTGAAGATAGAAGACATTAAATATACATACGTTTAACAAACATGAATGATTATATAACTCAAATATACAGATAGAAACATTTTTACGAGCGAGTTTGGAAACTCAACTAATAAATTACTTAATATATTAAATGTATTTCTTGTTGACGCTAACATTTAACTTTTCAGGGCAAGATGTATCATCTTCTATCTAAGCACGGACTAAAATAACAGCAACAATGGGCTGCAATGCACAGAGATAATGTCATGGAGGTTAGTATACCCGCTTTTAATGTACCTGCAACTATTTCTATTAATACGGTCTAATAAAATACGACTGTTTATCGACTTTTACGAATTATTAGAGTGTGACTATTTGTAGTTTTGCAAATTGCTCATAACAAAAAGAATGTATTTTTAACGATATTTTAAAACTCTAAACTCTACGCATTATATGTTTCATATATTCACTAAAATCATTCGAGTATATCTAACGAAAGATATCCTATTCACTTAATCCATTAGCTACTGCTGTATCTTGATATCGCATCACGTTCACTAGAATTTCACTTTTCGAATATTTGTTGTACCTAGAAATTAAACATTCAAATATGCAGATAGTATTACTTTTTATTCTTTATTAAATCCCCTGTAGCGATGAAAAGAATATTGTTTATTAAGATTTCTAAATATCTACATATGTATATGCAATTGTCATTTTCTATAACTACAGGTTGGTTGAAAAGTTTTGAAAGCAAAAATGAAACAATGTGACTTTTTAAATGAAATTAGTTTTTTTATTCAACGTAATCTCCCTCAACTTCAATACATTTATTCCAATGATCCTCCAATAATTTTATACCATCTCTGTAATGATTTTCTGGAAGCTCTGCAAAATACTGTTCCACAACTGAAATAGCTTCTTCATTCGATTAAAATGCTTTCCACGAACGAATTGTTTCAAGTTTCTGAAGAGGTAGTAGTCACTCGGAGCCAAATCTGGTGAATATGGTGGTTGTTCAAGCAATTCGTACTTTAATTCCTTCAATTTAGCCATCGTCAAAACACTTTTGCGTGAAGGCGCATTGTCTTGATAAAAAAAATTTTTTTTTCGCTAAACCAGGTCTTTTTTTCATGAATTTTTGCATCCAGTTGATCTAAAAGGTTACGATAATACTCTGAGTTAATCGTGTTACCTTTCTCAAGATAACCAATCAATAAAATTCCTTTTGCATCCCAAAACACTGATGCCATAACCTTGTTTGCCGATCGTCCTGACACGTCTTTTGGAGTTGAACAACCAACCGTAGTCCACTGAATTGTTTCAATTTAGGATCATGGTGGTAGATCCAAGTCTCATCCATAGTTATAAAACGACGCAAGAAATCGGTTTTATTCCGGTTGAAACGCACCAAGTTACGCTGAGAAATTTGTTTTCGATCCAGTTTTTATTGAATTATTAACGAATGCGGCACTAACTTTCCAAACAGCTTTTTCATATGTAATTCTTCATGTAAAATATGGAGTACTCGTTCGTCTGAGATGCCTATGGTATCAACAATTTCACGCTTTGTCAAATTCGGATCTTCACTAACCACATTATGTACCTGCTCAATGATTTCTGCTGTTGTTGCTGTTTCTGGCGTCCACTACGTGGTTCATCTTCAACGCTTGTACGATCACGTTTAAACTCTAAAACCCATCGATGAACTGTTGAAAACGAAGGAGCACAGTCCTTTAACACGTTCACCATTTTTGTATGAATCTCTGTTACCGATAAACCTTCCAAAACAAAGAATTTTATCAGAGCGCGATATTCAGTTTTTCCATTGTTAAAAAATATACCGACACGTCTAATTCAAATGGATTGCTAACAATGAATGAATTGACAGATCGAGATAAAATTTTTAATTTTTTTAATTGTTGCAAATAGTTGCAACCCGACTATCTTGAAATATAGTCTGACTTTTTTTTTGATAGCAGTAGCTTCTTTTGGATCGAATTTTAAAATCACCTTATTTATATCATCAAAATATTTATGATAGTAAACGCTGCCTGCAATCATGTTCCACAACATGTAAGAATAGGCTATGGTGCTTCAGTAATATGCGGACGCAGTCTGTGAAATTCTTGAGTACGTTTGGGGGCCTACGAAATACTCCCTTTCTACTTGCAATTAATGCATCTACCTCTGAATAACATCTACGAGTACTTTTACTACATTATGTAAAGCATGGATTTTACACGCAACATGTAAGAAGTTGCCACAGTCTTTTACAAGAAATCTACTCACAAAACGCATAGATGGGGCAGCGTTAGTCATAAACATTAAGAGTTGGTTATTCGACAGTACATCGTTGTACTCTTATGGAAGCTAGTAACATTGAAGAGGACAGTTGATGTGGTTCAATTGCAAGTACCACAGCATTATCAACAGATCTTTTTTACAATCTGTTGTTTCGTCCACACATAACCATATTTCTTATTTCAATTACTCTATGGCTACTTAAATGCCAGATTTTATTCAAATCGGTATCTCTGGGTTGAAAGACTCCTTGCAAGCTACATTAGTCTGTCCATGATTGCCAATGATTTTGTAAATAATTATTTACCCAAAAGAACCCGACATGTCAGAGTTGAGGACAATATCGCTGATTCTTTCCCTGAGTTGCACGGTGTTCTTCAGGGATTTACTATATATGGGGTTCTCTACTTTTTATAATCTAATAATAATAATAATTGTTCCTTACAACAGGCCATACGGCAACTATCATGGAAGGCGTGGGTCGAATTGGGATCTAAAGAAGGCAATTAATGTTGAGGTTTCAACTCTAGATGCCTTCGTCTAGATCCAATTTACTAGACTATGCGCTCTTTTTTTGTATTTTATACAACATCGTTTTCGAGATCGGTGAAAACTTGTAAAATTAATATGTATCAGGTTGTTACATATGAAATGTCCGATTTTGTAAGGAATAAAAAAAAGTCTAAATTTAAAAAAATATAAATATTTATTCTGCAAAATAGTCTCCATTTACATCAATAGTTTGTTGCCAACGGCCTGGCAGCTGAAAAATTCCCTTTGAAAAGAAATCTAGGTTTTGACGGCTCACATATTGCTCAAACACTGCTATTACAGACTCCCGGTCAAGGAAGTCCCTATTTTTTAAGTGATTGTCTAAACTTCGGAAAAAATGAAAATCAGTTGGCGAAAGGTCAGGTGAATAAGGTGGGCGAGGGAGAATTTCGTAACCAAATTCCGAAAGTTTTTGGATCGTCTGTCGTGCAACATGAGGTCTTGCATTATCATGAAGAAGTATGGGTCCATGTCTATTGGCTAGTGAGGGCTGTAAGCGGCTCAATTTTCCATGCATAGTTTCCAATTCGGCACAATAGGGCGCTGCCGTGATGGTTTCACCAGGTTGCAAAAATGAATAGTGAATAATACCCTTACTGGTCCACTATACAGTCACCATAATCTTTCGCAGGTGAAGTGATGCTCGTGCATGCTGTCTTGGTGCTTCACCTCGATCTAACCATTGTCCTGACCGTCTCCGATTATCATAAAGTATCCACTTTTCGTCACACGTTACCACTCGATGAAGAAACGGTTCAACTTTCTGTCGATTAGCCAAAGAGGTAGCCACATCTAATCGACGGAGCTTATTGGCTTCCGTTAATTGGTGCGGCACCCATCGATCGAGTTTCTTCAGTTTGCCGATCGAAGAAAGGTGACGACTAATGGTGGCAATGGACACTTGAAATGTTTCTGCAAGGCTACCCTTGTTGTCGACGGATTACTTTCAACTTCTACACGCAGCTCGTCGTTAGTAACGGTGCTACGCGCATATCCGCAAGGCTCATTTTCCAAATCAAAATTTCCCTCGCTGAATTTTCTAAACCATCGCCGTAATGTGCGTTCATTACACGTGGTTTCACCGAACGTCTGATTAATTTCTCGCGTTGCTGCAGCAGCATTTAATCCCTTTTTAAATTGAAAGAGGTAAATTGCCCGAATATCTCTTGCCGAAAGCATATGCATAGGCGAGACAAGGACAGGTGTATTAATCTTTCCAAGAAATGGAACAGGTACACACTTCAAAATAAATACCCTTTTCTACAAATACAATAATAATTTTCAGCAAAAACATACACGTCTTCACACAGGTGCGATTCAGTTCAGACTGAAGGAAAAAACGGACATTACATTTGTAACAACCTGATATATAAGTATCTAGGCGATATATAACTCATAAATTTAATATATGGTATAAATAGAATTTTTGAGATGGTTCAACAATATGATACTAAATACATTGTTTGAATTTTTCCTGTTAATAGCAACTATTAGGAGCTACATTTTTCTATGAATGATATCATGTTTCCTAAAGTTGAAGAAGCTAAAACCCTGAGTTCAGTTATTGATAGTAACTGATTGAAGATTAAGATTGAATACCCAAGTTTTGTCTTATAGTCTTTCGTTATAACTTACACTTGTCTATAATCAGCCAAGTAAAATTTTTTGTAATAATTTTTGTCCAATTAAAACAGTTAGAAAGGCAGCTAATTCAACTACTTAATATACAAGTAAACATAATCACTTTAATTAGTTTTGGGGATAATTCTAAAGGGGGCTCTATGCTAATACTAGAATAGACAAAAACAACATTACTACAATCCTCCGGGGACATTTCGTGTGGTAAACGACCATAAAAGTTACATTATGTAAAAGAGACATTAAAACTACACCCTGGTGCGGTGGCATCTGGATGTACATATTTATACGTACATACACATATATAAGGGTTGAGGACGCGATGCATATTTGATTCAATACGCCTTCTGTCTCTCCCTTTCCCTCTTTCTCTTGCTATTTCTTCGCTATCACATGTCATGCATTTTTTATTCAACCTGCAAAGAAAAGGAAAAAAATATTTCTTCTACATTAGACATCCTACATCCATGAGTTTTATCAGTTAAAACATTAAAAATAAACTAATAAAATTTTCATGTACAAAAGTGTCTGGTCAAAATGAAAATTTAGTAGTTCCGACGACCATTTGTTTGCCTTCATGTTAAAGTGGTGTTTTTTTTAAAATTCACGAAGACATGTAAAGCATATATATGGGTAGATGCATTTTGTAGGTCAAAGTGTAGGTACTTACGTAAATCTCTACCTATATTTCATTTGGTGGTACGTTGCAATGCATTTTAAGCGCGTCTGAGAGGTCTTCCATTTGGGGCGATTGCTTTCGAACAAGATATATTTACGATATTTAGGATTGTATTATATAAGGTTGAATTTGTGTACTTTTACGAGCCTCTTTGTATTATATGAAAAACCATGTTTTAGAGATTTGGGCAAGTAATAACTTAAAATTTGCTTTCGTAAGAATTTAATTTTCATATGTGATACTGTCACAAAAAAAGGTTGAATTTTAAGCAATAAATTACTTTATCAAAATCAGACAAAAAGTTCTCTATGGTTATATACAGATGAAGCTTAGCATTATTTCTATAATTAAAGGTATTTTGAGACGTCCAGGAAATAAGTATGAAAAACTCTATGACTATTCTTAATACTTTGCAATTGCATTAAAACATTATTCGTTTAAGCAGAATTTTGTTTTGAGTAAATGAATGGAAAGCAACTCAGGAAGAGATGAAGTAGGTAAGGTAACTAAGCGACTGCAGCTATTTATTTTATGGGAACTCATATTCAGTCGTTGATAACACAGGGTAACAAAATGAAAAAAAAAATTTGGTGCCGGAAATCTAACATCTGATTTTAGATGTTTTTAATGTGCTGATTCCAAAAATGCCACCAGATTTTTTCTATCAGCTCTAGTTTTTGAGATACAGGTTACAGGTTAATTGATATTTTTTTTCTGATAAAGGACAACAAATAAAAAGATAAATATGTACTTAATCGTCAAAATAGAAATTTCCCAGAATGTAATTAGCCAAATGGAGACCTGGAATTGTCCCTGACCCAAATGGCCTTCAAGAGATGTCATGATTCAAGGAAAACAAAACGTGATCAACGAACCTTTGGTTGCAAGAGAAAAAATCTTACTTCCGCCCTTGCATATCAAGCTAGGCTCAACGGAGCAATTTGTGAAGGCTTTAAATCGAGATGGAAATTGTTTTGAGTATTTATCACGTAAATTCCCTGGCATTAGCACGGAAAAACTAAAAGCTGGTATATTTGATGGTCCTCAAATAAGGCAACTTGTTAAAGATCCACAATTCACCACATCAATGAACGAGACTGAATCTAACGCTTGGTGTTCATTTGTTCAAGTAGTACAAAATTTTCTTGGCAATCATAAAGCAGAGAATTACGTAGAATTAGTGGAAACTATGCTTTCAAATTTTAATATTCTCGGCTGTAACATGAGTATAAAAGTTCACTACCTCCACAGCCACCTAGATCGTTTTCCAGAAAACTTAGGTGATTGTAGTGAAGAACAGGGGGAAAGATTCCATCAGGATATTAAAACTATGGAAGATCGTTATCAAGGACGATGGGATAGCCACATGATGGCGGACTACTGCTGAAGCCTTCAGCGAGACTGCCCTAGTAAACTCCATTCTAGAAAGTCGTATAAAAGAATATTTTTATGTGATTAGTGACTAATGTAATTATGTAAATTAAGTTTTTGCAATAAATACTTAAATCCATGTGTCTTTGTTTTTTTAACTGTCAATAGTAATATTATATATTATAACAGTTATAACGTAAAATATATACACAATTTTTTAAAAAAATCTCAAAAACTAGATCTGATAGACCAAATCTGAGAACTTTTTTACATTCTGCATCCAAAAATTACCCAGGAACAGTTAAAAAATCGCAGGCACCAAAATGTGTGTTGGCCTGTGTAATTGACGTAGGACCACTGCGAGAATTTTAAATTTCTGAGGATAATTTTTGTAATTGTACTGGAAAAAACATTTATAATTTATTTCTGAGCATTTACTGTCTTTCTGCTCTGCAATTTGTTATTACATGATTTATGGCTACCCCAATCTATCGTATATATGTTCTTTAAAATATATATTATTGCTTTCTTTTTGATTTACAATTAAATTTTTTTAGTTTAATTTAAAACCAGAATCAGTGCCCTTTTGAAAGCAGGATATATTCGTAACGTGATATAATATGTAAAGAAGGTGTTTCTCATGAAACAATAATGAAAGTTGCGAAATTAGTCAAAGAAAATATCTATACCAGCACTTCTCGACAAAATTGTCGGAAAAAAGGAAAACTATAGTCCATTATGATCATCTGATTATTAAATGTCACTTAAGTCAATAAACCAAACTTGAGAGGACAGGGTTTAAATATATCAAGACGAACTGTCCGATAACATTTGTACGAGACCGGACTAAAGCGTAGGCGTCCGGTAAAAAACCCAAATTGACAGAAAAAATGAAAAAGCGCCGCACAATGTTGTGTCAATTGTTTACATTTTTTATATTCTGGCCTCGGGATCAATGCCCATATGTTTCAGTGACTTATGACTGTAATCTTACTGTAGATGGAGAATAGGTTTGGAAAATAACACGAACTTCATATTTTGGGGGTCTATTGAAATGGCTAATAATAACGTACAAGAATTCTATCAACAGATAGTAGGAAACCCACACAGGAAGAATAAAGAGAAGGTCCTATTCTCTACCAACATCAAATCCTTATTTTGCATTACGTAAAAAATTATTTTTATTCCAATGATAAGCTAATATTATACGATTTAAATCTGCGTATTCAAATTCACATTCACACTCTGGTGACTATAATGTCTATTTTATAGAAATCAACTGGGTATTAGTCATGACTAAATTTCAATCTGGCAAATGTAATGCGATAAAATCGAGAAACAGTTGACTATTTGAGTATAAGAATATTGTGTCATTCTTTCGGTGTATGATATTTTTAATCGTTTGTTCCAGTTTTGGTTAAAAGAAATCATTTTGCTAATGCAACTAGTTCACAAAATCCAAGTATTGGTATATGCATTGTGTAATTGTTTAAGCTTTGTTTGGCTAGTCGGTTAGTCGGTCTACTTTTTCATTAGGTTGTTTATTACTATGACCTTTAATCCAGTAAAATTGCGTACTTATCAATTTTTTCTTTAGTGCAACTACCGTATATTGTATATCTAAATTAATAAGGCTCATTTTACTGTACTGCGTGGAATCTTGCAGACTGCAAAACGCTAGCAGAATCAGACATAATTACAACACGACTGTACATGTCTTTAGAATTTATGTAGTATTGTAAAGCATTTAAGATTGCAATTGCATATGCAGTAAAGACAGAAACATTAACATTGAGTCGAAAAGTTTCTGGGTGTTTATTATTAAGAATATAAAATGGGCAACTACAGCTGTACTTCTTCTTAGAACCATCGCTAAATATTATTAGGACATCCGATAGTTGCTGTATAATTGATAAGAGCAACTTATTATCAATAACTCTTTTTCCTTTATATGGAAGAAAATTAATTTACGAAGATGCAGATAATGGAATATAATTTTCTTTTGTTTGTAATGGAAAGTATATACGTTCATCAAAATTTGTCGATTACCAATATACTTTATTTATTATCGATGACACATTTAGAATTTTGATTTTAAAATGTATTTAATAGCCTTCACAGATCGATAGATGGCTCTCTAGCTTTTATCAGTAATGCATTTATCGGAGTGAATCTCAGAGCGCCAACGCAGAGCCGTAAAGTTTTATTTTCCATGACTTCTCTCCTGAGATTATTCATATTTCTATTACCGTAAAGCGAGCAGTCGAAATCTAGTAATGATCTAATGTATATTTTCTAGAAATATTCATTGAAATTGAGAAATCTGAACCCCATCTCGCATTCGTAATCTTTCTTATGATTTATGATATTTCTTACATTGGCACAAGTACAGCTAAACTGATTAATTAGTTAGAGTTGTTTTAGAATGATGGTAAAAATTCTATATCTATTGTATCTTATCAAATTCATATTTTATTGACAAATTCTTATGTAAAGATATGACAATAATATACGAGATTCCTGTAGAAACTATACTATTTCCGTTTGTAAAGGAACTATATCAGCCACTATGTTGATTTTTCTTAAAATAGAATAGATCCAATTTATTATTTATAAAAAGCTGTTGCATACATATTAAAATGGAAACTTACATACATATATACTTTTAAAATATTTAAATGTTTGTCTCAAAAAATTTAATATTTGACGAAAATATAGTTGCGTTTTTAATAAACTTTTTAACCAATTCGTTGAAACTACAATATTATATGTATATTTTATCTATGTGGAAAGATACACATGTTATTTTAGGTAGGCAGCCCAAAATGCATATTATATGAGCATATCGGGTTCATACATAAGTTTGTAGCGTTTTTATTTTCTAAGATGTGTGCCTTGAAAAAAAATTGTCAAAGTTTATTCTAATACCATATTATTATTTACTTTAATATTTTTTGAAGTTGTATAAATATTGGGTTGGCAACTAAGTACTTTCGGTTTTGTAGTATAAAATAAAACACTTTTTTTTAAACAAAGAATAGTTTTTAATCAATTATATATTTTCTATTTTGCTCAATGACGTTTTGCCATCTTTTTTTCAACTGCATGATTCCGCGCTCATAAAATTTCTGGTCCTTATTAGCAAAAAACTGAACCAGGTGCGAGTGAAGGTCATCGTCATTTGTGAAAGTTTTACCATTCAAAGAATTCTGCAAACTTCGAAATAAATGGTAATCAGATGGTGCTAGATCAGGGCTGTATGGGGGATGTGGCATCACTTCCCAGCCAAGCTCCAATAGTTTCCCACGAGTTGCCAAAGATGTGTGAGGCCTTGCATTATCTTGGTGGAAAACTACACCTTTCCGATTTGACAATTCTGGCCGTTTTTCTTTGATTGCTTCATCCAGTTTTATTAATTGTTGACAGTAAACATCAGAATTGATCGTTTGGTTCCTTGGAAGCAGCTCAAAAAACACAACACCTTTGTAATCCCACCAAACTGACAGCATAATCTTTTTTGGATGCAATTCAGCTTTCGATGTGGTTTACGCTGGTTTATCGTGTTTGTTCCATGATCGTTTTCGAACTATGTTACTGTACAGGACCCATTTTTCATTACCAGTGATGATTCTTTTTAAGAAAGGGTCGGTTTCATTATGTCTAAGGTGCATATCGCAAAAGTTGATTCTTTGTGTTAAATGAATTTCTTTCAATTCGTGAGGTACCCAAATATCAAGCTTCTTAACTAGCCCAAGACATTTGTTTTTCAATTGTTGTGTGCGATACATGTAGCCTCTCCGCAACCTGTCGAACAGTTATATGACGATCCTCTTCAATTATGACTTTGATTTGGTCATCATCAACTTCAGTAGGCCGACCAGAACGTTGCTCGTCTTTCAGGGAAAAATCTTCAGAACGGAATTTTTATACCAATTCTGACAGGTGCGCTCTGTTAAGCAGTTAGCACCATAAACTTCACATATCTTTTGTGAGCCGCAGCAGCTTCCTTTCCTTTACGGAAATAAAATAGTAAAATATGTCGAAAAAATATGTTCGTTTCTGCACTCCATTTAAAATTAACCCACAACTAATAGCTTTAATAAAAATCACGCACTACTTGCTTCTGAAGTTACGTCAACGTGACTAGTATCACGCGACAAACGGTAAAGTACAGCATTAACATACGTTATACAAAAAATAAAGCAACGCTCTCTATCAGTAAAAACCGAAAGTACTTAGTTGCCAACCCAATATTAATCTGGTCCGTAGACTTCCGCGGTCTATACTATTTTCTTCTGGGCTTTCGGGTTGGAACAGCGTCAGTGATATAACTGCCAACGTTTCGTACCCACTCATATGGGACATCTTCAGGGGTCAACTACTGCTACTTGTTGCACTGAAACTGCAGATGAAACTGAAGATGTCCCATATGTGTGGGTACGAAACGTCGGCGGTTATATCACTGACGCGGTTCCAGCCCGGAAGCCCAGAAGAAGACCGTTTGTATAAATATTATTTAATCTATTGACAAAAGAAAATGTAATGTTACGTAGAAAAAACGAACATATTCCTTTATTAAATTGTCTATTGTAATCAATAGTTCGTAAAACGGTATTTGCATTTCATGTGTAAAGTTCAAGAACTGGGTGTTTGGTTGCAGGAAGTTTTTGAACGGGAAGAAAAAGAATCGCCATGTCAACATATTTGTGCCTCTTTGTTAGTTCGTCAATGTTCAGCTCGCCAACATCGACGGTTTTTGTCCTACATTATTGCTACTGACGAAATATGGTACATGCATATTAACAACAAGAACAAAAACAAATGACTTAGCTCTAACAAAAAGGTAACTTCCCGCGTAGAAGCTGATAAGCTGATGTTGTTAATCTGGTTAGGCAAAAAGAGTGTCGTCTACATGCATCCTATGAACATAACCATAACTGCTGAAAATTACTATCAACAACTTCGTCGACTTGAAGCCCCAATTCAAGAGACCATCGAGCCATTTTGTAGCACGATAATATTCGCCCTTACCTGCTAACATTTCAAAAGCAACTATTCAAAAACTCGATTGGGAGGTCATTTCACATCCACTTTATTATCTCGCTTCGTGAGATTTCCATCCCTTTCGCTCTATGTCGAACAACCTTCCAGGATCTCCTTTAATAACGATGACGAGCTTCGAAATTGGCAAATCACCGCATTTGTGAAAAAGTGGAATCGAAAAAATTCCAGGCCATTGGGGGCAATCCTAAATAATGGCAGAATATATTCTTGAATGTTTCGTGTACTTCATTTATTAAAAAGAAGGATATATTTAATAATCCAATATAATTATTAATTCCTAATACATCAGCATTACAATAAACCTAGTATTGTGCTTCAATATTATTTTAAAAAGTATGTTGTAAGAATTCTAACTAATCTAAACTAAAATCCCTTATAAAATTAGTTTTTATTTACGCCATATTTTTAGCCATATATGACTTTAATTATTTTCCCTACAATTACAACCTTCATTTATTTTGTTTAGATTTTATCGTTTATGTTTGCTTGCCTCATTTAAAATAAAACCTTCGTTAAAATCCGCTCAAAAAGGGAATCACTATTGTTGAAGTTGCTCTCTTCTTAAGTCTTTTTCCCGTTAAAGGGTACATTTAACCTTATCATCTACGTTCGTGTTGGATGGGTAATTCCGTTTTAAAATCTCTATTGAAGATGTAATTCGATCTGGGATCGTTTGCCATTAAAAGAGGTTTCTCTTAAAAATATTGTAGATATCGTGTGGGTTTCTGCTGGATGCTTCCCATAATTATTAATATTATTTTGTTCGTAGATAAAGTCTTAATTATTGTCATCCAACTTAATGGAGTTCAGAGGATTTCTACACAATTATTTGCCACATGCCATATAATATCATTAAAATTAATAGTACACAAAAATAATTCCATTTCTTTTAAATATAAGGTTTTCCAATAAGGTTGACATGATTTTGAAGTGACATTTCGTTCATTTGAAATATGTCATGATCTGTCATTTGTTTTTCATTGTATTCAGTAGTGTTTACAATTTCATCATCGAGAGATATACGCAAGAACAACGTTTACAAATTATTCAGTTTTATTATCAAAATAATCGTCCTCCAATTGCAACTTTTTGTGCGCTTTTGCCATTTTATGGTGGTAATAATCGTCCAAGTGTGCTCGCTATTCGTCAAATTGTTAAAAATTTTGAGGTTACATTTTCTTTACATAATTGTCAAATGCCAATAAGACAAAGAACAGCTCGCAGTAATGCAAATATTGCTGCCGTTCAGGCAAGTGTTACTGAAGACCGTAATTTGTCGATTCCCAGACGTTCTCAACAATTGCGACTGTCTCAAACTACAACCTGGCGGATTTTGATAAAGGATTTAGGTTTGCATCCCTATAAAATTGTTCTCACTCAAGAACTGAAGCCATTGGACCACTATAAACGTCGTGAATTTGCTGATTTTGCCTTGGAACAACTTGAAAACAATAACGATTTTTTTAAGAAAATCATCTTCTCTGATGAGGCTCACTTTCATCTGGATGGTGTGGTAAATAAACAATACTGTCGATTCTGGTGCGAAGAAAATCCATAAATTATTTATGAAAAACCATTACATTCACCTAAATTGACAGTTTAGTGTGGTTTTTGGTATGGTGGAATTATCGGTCCGTACTTCTTTCAAAATGAAGCTGGTAACACCGTTACTGTCAATGGAGAGCGGTATAGATTGATGATAACCAACTTTTTGTGGCCGACATTGGAAGAAGTTGCTCTTGACAACATTTGGTTCCAACAAGACGGGGCTACGTGCCACACAGCAAACGCAACAATAGAATTATTGCGAGAAAAGTTTGGAGATTCGATTATTTCAAGAAATTGTGATATCGAATAGCCACCAAGAAGTTGTGATTTAACACCATAGGCTATTTCTTGTGGGGTTATTTGAAGTCATTGGTCTATTGAAATAAACCAGACTCTCTTCAAGCTTCACAAGTCAATACTGAACGTGCCATTCATAACATACGACTAGATGTAGTGGAAAAAGTGCTCGAAAATTGGGTTCATCGAGTTCGTTCCTGCAGAAGAAGTCGTGGAGGCCATTTGAATGACGTTTTATTTAGAACTTAATTGTATCGATTGTACTTCACATTGAATAAAAAACTTTTGAATTTTCTTAACAATAAGTCTGTTTTTTTTAAAGAAATCATATTATTCTTATTGGAAAACCTTGTATATATGGTTTTTAATAAAAAAAACAATTCACAGTCTAATTTGTATTATACCTGTAACACTTAAACTCTTAAACATTCAGTTATTCTAAAAGGGGGGGCCATAGGCTGTACCATAACTTTTATAACGCCATTATAAGATTGCGATCGGAATAAAACTGGGAAGCCCCTTAACATGTATCACTTGTAAATTTTACAGATTAGCTAATGGTATGGAGCACGCTCACAACAAATCTTCGTTAGCTTAATTACTTCGAGAGTATTGATCGATGTAGATAAAATCGTGCAGCTACGCAGTCAATAAATAGCTACCTGCTCGGCTATTTTTTTTTCTTTTTTTTTTTGGACGAATGAGAGTAATGAAATAGCTTCCTTTATTTATTGTTCCAGGTGAATTTATTCCTTTTCGTGCTGGACTTGTATTTCGTAATTGTTGGACAAGCCGTGCACCCTGGTATGTATTTTTTTTAAATAAACGTACTTCGATAAAAATAAAATTGAAAACGAAGCACTCAAAATAATAAATCAAATATTGTGTATGTATTTCCTAGTAGACTCGATGATCTCGATTTATATTATATAAAAATATTGTGTATTGAGAAATATAATTATTAATCTAATAAAGTTAATTGCCGTTAATAAAACAAAATTCGTTTGAATAGTGAAATGTAATAGTTTATTAATAAATATTGTAATTGTAAAGAATATAGGTGAAAAGATATTCAGCAAAAAACAAATTTCAAATAGATTAAAAATAAAGAAAACTCGCTTAACAAGAACAGTTTTATCTCATGCCTAAATTAGCAATCTCAGTCCCATGACATGATTGCCACAGCATAAGGATGTGTTACTGGAGTTAAAAATGTCCAATGAACATATACCCAAAATTCTACCAGTTTTAGATAAATACTAATGCAGGTATTGCGTACCGCTATTGATCATTGTTATTAAAATGTCAGAGTGACTCTGATTTATTAGTTATTTATTCATTGGACAGTTATTTACGTTTCCTGAAAGATAATTTTATAGCATTACAGGATGATGTTCATCTTATGTAAATCAACGAACGTGGATATAGCACGATGGCTCACCTCTGCACTTGGTATACAAGTAACAGATTTTCTTAATCAAAATTATACGAACTGGTGGATTGGAAATGATTCAGCAGCTGCTTGGCCGCCAATGTTACCAGACTTAAATCGCATAGATTATTTCTTTATGCGGAAGGCTGACCAATTTGTTTTATGAAGAACAACTTGAAAATAGAAAACGACTTGTCGCTAGAATTATGGATGCCGTAGAAACTATTCGTACTGATTCCGAGACTGTTAGCAGAGCTACCTCTTCAAATCTAACAAGAGCTAGACTATGTATGCAGCAACTGGGTAAACATTTGGACAATTAATTCAATAAAGCAATTTCCCTTCTAATGATTTTCTTTGAGATTTTTTTACATCGGTACATAATACCTGCATTAGTAAAGTTATTTAAAATTAGGAATGCTTGTATCTCAGTTACGATAGAGTTTTTACCATATGATCATTTTTAAGTTGAAATCGTCCCAGAAACACATCCTTACGCTAAAGCAACCATGCTATGAGATACTCGGTATTCCGATATATCTGTCCGTTATAAGTAATTAAGGGTTTTTATTCTCAAATAATATGTTCCAAAATGTATCGTGGTCGTATTTTTATATTTCTCTGATGTTATTATAATTGTTATTATTAAGCATCCATTTCTCTAATATTAAAAATTATAATGACGATATAATATAGGCGACGAGTTATATAAAAAAACAAATTAATGCTATAAAATCTTTCATTGGTTTTCTGTCATAATTTCAACATTGTCGTTTCCAAGATCTCTACAACGTTCCATATGAATTTTCTTTCTGTCAAAACAGTGCTGTAAATCATTTTTTGAAAGCATACTCGTGGTTTACGTCCCTTTTCTTGCACAATTCCTACTATCTCAAATCTAATTTCTTTCAGTGCTGATATTCCCGTGGAAAACAGAAAGAAGTTACATGGGGCGATGTTTTAACATAGAAATGAGATGCTTAGCCAAAAATTTCTTGATACACAGTGCAGTGTGACTCGAAACATTGTCGTGATGAAGAAACTACGAAGCGTTTTTTCGCAATTACTAATTCACGAAGAGTAATCAGAACCCGAATGTAGTAATGTTGATTTTCAGTTTGATATTTAGGTACTCGATTAAAATACACAAACTCAAGATAACATTAATAAAACCATTATTGCTTTGAATTTGGGTTTGCCCATTCGAGCTTTGTTTTGCCTTCAAAAACTAGGTCTCTTCCAATGCATTGATTGACACTTTCGAGATGGTACCTAAGAAACCAAGATTTATAAGTTATCTTTATTTAATGGGATCTCTTCAAATGATTTGCGAAGTATCAACACAAATATTCATTCACGACTCCTTTTATTTAAGTGTAAGGTTCTTCAGTACCATTTTCGGTCACTTTCTTCATGTTAAAACTTGTTTGTAAAATCTGTCGAATACTTTCCTTGCCGATTCCTATAAATTTAGTAACAGTAACAACTCATCAACCTTTTCTAAGTCTATGTCCGTTTTTGACGTGTAGGATAGTTCTGGGGGTGTGTCGCCTACGATCACTTCTACTCCCTCTTTAAACCGTTTATACCACTCGAAATATTGGATACGTGGTGAACCCTCCTTCAATAAAGCATAAGCCTTTGTTGTGAGTTTTCGGAGTTTCAGAAGAAATTTCAGGCTAACGCGTTCCTTTAGTTGAACACTTTCTTCCTATGGAACGCAAATGCATGGTTCATTTCGAACCATGCATAGAGATACCAGGCGTAGAGAAAGATATGCCACATTACATGCTTCTGTATCGTTTGACCTTGTCGGGTTCACAGTTAGTCTACAGAACGATTTTTTTTTTACCTTGATGAGTTCACAGTTTGTCTGCGGAACCTTGGTCCATAGAGTTTCTAGATATATTTCTTTTATCACGGAAAACGAAACACTACAAAGCATAGAGCGCTCGTTACAAAATAGTGACAAAACAATAACAAAACAATAAGAAACCATAGGACTCGAATTAACAAAAAAGATTGGCAATTTAATTTCCATGACGCATTTTTAAAAAAAGTACTTCATATGCTACTACTGTTACTGTCTACTTTAAAGTATACCCAATCTCCATGTATACACTGACGTTATTGCAATACTGTTAAGCAAAGTTTATATTAATATTTTCGTTTATCATTTTTTAAATATCGCTTTCTTGATAAAAAGGTCTTCTTTTATATCTTGAGGCATTGTTATGACAAATAATCAACTTACCAGACCACAATTCATTTTTCTTTCTTCGAACAGACAGCCTTATTATTTCTACTACTACTACTTATTTCTTTCCAAAAACTTCTTGATGGACTACTCACCAGCTTACTCTTAAATTGTTATCGTCACATGCCTGCTTTTTAAAGCATTGTGAGTCGGGAGATTGGTATTGAATTCTCTGACATTTCCTGGAGTAAGATGTAGGTATTAAATTTCATTAATCGTAATTAACTTTTCTTGCCTGATTGATAATAGATACAATTGATATACTTGAAATGAAATGTTTAGCCCGTCCTATGCCCTACGTACTATGCGACGGGATGGTTGAAACTGATGGGATCAAAATATTGCATACTATTCTTGCATATTTTTTGAGACAATCTGGAATATCAAGATTCATTCGCTCTAATTAATTTCAGAAATAGTCCATTTGCAAAAAAATTAGATACTGTTTGTTATAATCCAGCCCAATTCTTCAGTTAAAATTTGGCAAACCGTTTTTGAATTAATCTTACATTTATATGATCGTTCCTGACACCATCTTTTTGTCTAGAAACAAATCTCTTACATCGCTTACGGCTTTTCCATAGATTTTCGCAATATATCATTTCGAACAGTTGAAGTCTTTATAGGAGGGTAGTTTGACAAGTAGTGAGAATGGAAAAGAAAAACGAATTTTTTAAATACAAAATAATTTTTATTTTTCAATATATGTATTACCCTAAAAGAGCAATACATTTATTCCAACGGTGCTCCAATGCCCTTATGCCATCTCTAAAATGCGATTCCGGAAGGCTTGCAAAATACTCATTTACGAAGATGATAAGCTCGTCGTTAGACGAAAATTTCTTTCCACCTAGTGCCGTTTTCAATTTTGGAGAAAGGTGGAAGTCGGAAGGAGCTAGATCCGGCGAATAAGGCGCATGCGGTACTAATTGGAAATGCAGCTCGTGGATTTCGGACATCGCAGTTGTGCTGGTATGCGAGGGACCGTCGTCTTGGTAAAACAGAATATTTTTCTTTGCCATTCCTGGCCGTTTAGCACGAATCTCAACATTTAATTTTTGTAGAAGTTCTGCACAATATTGTCCGTTTATTGTGGCACCTTTCTGAAAGTAATCAATGAGCAAAATGCCAAAAAATTGATGCCATCACCTTGTTTGCCGATAAAGTGGTTTTCACTTTCTTTGGAGGTGCAGAACCAGGTTCTAACCATTGTTTCGACTGCTGTTTAGTTTTGGGTGTACTGTAGTGTATCCAGGTTTCATCGCAAGTAACAAATCGCCTACAAAAATCAACCGTATTCCGCTTATAAAGGTCCAAACACTCATTGGAAATGCGCAAACGAGTGAACTTTTGATCAGTCGTAAGCAATAGTGGCACCCATCTTGTCGAAAGCTTGGAAAGGCCCAATTCTTTCGTTAAAATGTGGTGTGAAATGTTTATCATATCTGCTGTCTCTCTCACTTTGAGTCGTCGATCTTGGGTAATAATATTATGGATTTTTATAATCATTTCCTTAGAAGTCACGATTTTGGGTGCTCCAGAACGCGCTTCATCAACACAGTTTGTTCTACCACGTTTAAATTCATTTACCCATCTACTTATTGTGGCAGATGATGGGGTTGATTCACCTAATGTTTACCGTATCTCATCTTTTATTTCGGTAGCTTTCATACCCTTAATTACGAAGTATTTAATCACCGCACGATATTCTGCTTTTTCCATTTTAACAAAACGTATTGCTTCTTTTTCAATCAGCTGTCAAAAATAAACTAATCAACCGATTTATCTAAATATCGGAAAGTAAACATATAAATAGCCAACCTAAATTACAGTGCATTTGTTTTACCAATTAGAGCGCCACCTATGTGTCATTCTCACTACTTGTCAAACTATCCTCGTATATATAATATAATAGCCTATTTTCCAATTTTTACCCTAAAATTAATATTAGTTTGCACTTCTAAGTTTCCATTATCCACTTTACGCTGCACACAATTATATGTTACCCTCCTTATAACTAGCTAATTAATTGGTTCTATCTCTTCGAAACTTATACATTCGTTAATTTGAGCACTCATGTGACTTCAACACAATTACATCACCGTGTGAGCTTTCTGGGTTTAAAATTTCACGCTTATTTCAATTTTATAAAATACATCGGAAAATGCCGGTGTATAATAATGTAATATAATTTTAAACACATTTATTTCACATAAAATCGTCAAGGGACTTTTCAAACAGAAACTCTTTTATTTAGCGATACGGAAAGCCATTTTGTTTGAACTACGTAGTGGAAATAATATTTAGAATTGATATTTGCTCGTTTTCAGCTGTCTGCTACGATCTTTTATAAAATATGTATATGCAAACAGTGAACCATTCAATTTTATGAAAATATATTCACACACAAAAGTAAATAAAATAACACGTCTCGTACACCATCCACGCGAATACGTTTCGAGTTTGCAGAGAAGTTATGACGCCCTGTCCGACGGCACGGGAAAATATTCCTTCGATATTTTTATAGCGTAATGGATACCAAAAACACATATCCGTCGGCTAACGGGTCGCGTTCCGTGCTCTCGCGACTGTCGAACATCGTGGAGGTCTTCGTTTCGTTTTAGAATGTGTTGGTTTGCCTTGTTGCAGGATGTGAGTGCCTGATATATTCAACCACGCACGGGAAAGAAAAAGGAGTCTTTAACAGTCCGGACTTTCCCAAACCCTATTCACCCAACATCGATTGCATTCTCTACACGTTTGTCGGGAGACGCAACGAGATCATTCAAATCGAGTTCATCGATTTTGACGTGAGGAAAACACATTTGGAGTAAGTAAGGACTTTTTAGTACTTTTAGTATGTTTGGATTTGAAATATGTGCGTTGTGTATTTTGTTAAAACATTATAATATTTAGAAAACTTAAATTAATCTTATAAAGACTTTTACTCATAATAAATGATCAAATACTATTTTTGTATGTTTCATGTTTATCAAGAAGCTATTAAAGTCTAATTATGCAAGGTGTTTAATTAAAACATTTCCTTAGACGAATTACGAGAACCGCTTTATATATATTTATCAGAAATTCACGGATAATTGCTAGGTAGGACGATTCAATGATTAATTCTGAGTCGACAATCCTAATACAGAAATGTTGTATTGTTAATCGTTAAGGCACACGAGACCATCAATATTGAAAATGTGCGACAAAATATACTTCGAATTTTTGAAATTGATTATGGAAAACTGTTCTTTGTATGTCAAATAAAATGGTGCAACACTACGTTGGTGTAATTAATCATTTACCTTATTGAACATTCCGTTAACTGCTTTTTTGGATTAAAATAGATATGGCAACCTTGATCCAGAATAATATCTGCAGTTTAAAAATAATTATTTGTAAAATTTTGACATTTGTTAGATTAACGTTCATTATTTTCGCTTTCAATTCTTACCTCATTCTTGTGGTATCCTAAGCAATTTTTAATGTACACTTTCAACGAATACGCCAATATGTAATCCATTTAGATTAAAAGGCGAATATACAATACCATATCCATACCAGCAGCACCCATCTACAAATACATTTCGAAGATTTCTTAAAACAAGCATATTTTTCCCGGCCCACGTGATGCAACATCGTTGTACGATCCAAATTGAAGAAATTTTGGATAGCTCAGAAAACGAACATTTCAAGTAAGACAACAGTTCTTTCAATGCTTACGATTAGCCTTTCAAGACCGTGTCATGTTACGAAAGTACAACCATTACACAAAAATGACAATTTGCAAGGAATAACGTTTTGCGATACAATTTTAAACAAAATTCAAAAACATCCAAATATTTTATCGCTTAACAATCCCTGTTATACGACCTTTCATTATATGACGTCTCATTAAAGAGGAAATATCTTGAAAACCATATGCTTCAAATCTGGTTATTATTCGCAAACATCGGATATCGAATCTAAACAATCTCTACCAGTTATAAGACGTCTTATTAAAGGGCAAATATCTTGAAAGCCATGTGCTTCTAATCTGTTTATTATTTGCAGACATTGGATGTCGAACCTAAACAATCCATACCAGTTATAAGGCCTCTTATTAAAGGGAAAATATCTTGAAAACCATGTGCTTCTAATCTGTTTATTATTTTCAAACGTTGGATATACAACCGAAACAATCCATACCCGTTATAAGACCTCTGATTAAAGGAGAAATATCTTGAAGAACATGTGCTTCTAATCTGATAAATACATGCTTTTAATTTGGATGCAACTGTTGGATACGAACCTAAACAATCTCTGCCCGTTATAACACCTCTCGTTAAATATGAAATATCTTGAAAACAATATGCTTTTAGTTTGGATATCAGTCGCAAACATTGGATATCGAACCTAAGCAATCCCTACCCTTTAAAAAGTAATTGTCTTAGAAACCATATACTTCGAATCTAGTTGTCATTCGCAAGCGTTAGATATCGAACCTAAACAATCCCTGTTATACGACCTCTAATTATATGTCGTCTCATTAAAGGAAATATATCTTGAAAAGCACATGCTTCTATTCTGGTTATTATTTGCTAACGTTGGATATCGAACCTAAACAACCTCTACCCGTCATAAGACGTCTCATTAAAGGGCAAATATCTTCAAAACCGTATGCTTCTAATCTGGTTATTATTCGCAAACGTCGGATATCGAATCTAAACAATCCCTACCCGTTACAATACTTCTCATTAAATATGAAATATCTTGAAAATCATGTGCTTCTAATCTGATTACTATTCGCAAGCGTTGGATATCGGACCTAAATAATATCTGCGTGTTATAAGACCTCAAATTAAAAATAAAATATCTAGAAAATGATGTGGTCTTAATTTGGATACAATTTGCAAACGTTGGATTTCGAACCTAAACAATCTCTATCCGCTATAAGACCTCAAAATATCTTGAAAACCATGTACTCTCAATTTGGACACAATTTGCAAACGTTGAGTTTCGAACCTAGACAATCCTTGTCCGCTATAAGACCTCTCATTAAAGTGGAAATACCTTGAAAACCATATGCTTTTCATTTGGTTATCATTCGCAAACATTTGATATCGAACCTAGACAATCAATCCCTATTCATTTCAAGACCTCCCATTAAGAGGAAATATCTTGTAAACATATGGTCTTAATTTGATTATCATTAGTAAACGTTAAATACCAAACCTAAGTAATCCCTACTCATGCGTCATCCTATTGCGTTTGAGTTAAGATGCCCAAAATCCGAAAATTCCTAAAATGTAAAATTGGTCATCTAAAAAGGACAAAGAGGTTACTTTAAGGGCATATTCTAGTTCTACAGACCTTAAATAACTGCCAACTCATTTTAGGTTAAAAGACTTAAAAGACTATCTGTGCCATATCTCTTTTTTATTTAAACTTTTTCTCCTCCTCGGTCTCCTGCAATGAGTATCACGACTTCATAAGTCAACAAATCGATTCTGTTAATTTTTCCCACATATCAAGGTCTTCTGTCAATCTTATATCATACTTTATAGTAGAGAAGTGTTAGTAGTTTGTTGGTTTTGTAATAAAATCTGTAGAAATGGTAATCTTCCACATGCCCTAACACTATTAACCCTTTCTTGCATCATTAGTTTTTCGCCTCTTATTATATTACGTGCAAAGTATTTATTATCGCTTTATTAATGTGATTAGCCTCTCTGGAATTTTTACTTATTTAAGAATTGAGGCATTAGATTTTTTATCCGTCCATAATATCTTCAGCATTCTTTTTAATCGTATAATTTCAAATCTGTCTATCTTGCCAATCTTTTTATTGTCCAACATTCTGAAGTTTACATGTATATTGTTTCTTTGTTTCTACATGTATGTATGTATGTATGTATGTTATGACTGCTATATTTTGATAAAGTACGCCATTGAGGACTTTGCTATTGTCGATCTTCTTCGTATTTTCTCTAAGAGTTCGCCTGTATTTGTTAATGAGGTAATAATGATCTTAATTACAATTTGGGTGTTTTTTGGTTTCTTTACAATTACTACTTTTGTTTGATCTTCGTTTTAGCTCCGCCTATTTAATAAATTCTTCTATATTTTCAATTAGATATATTAGTTCTTCTTCGTTTACTATAATACAAGACATGACTCAGATTGCATCGATTTTAACTCATGAAAGAATGCCACCCTACCAATTTTCTGTAGTCTTTTTCATGAGCCATTTTTTATATATATTAAATAATATAGGAATTAAAGTGCAACTTTATCTGATTCTCTTCTTTAGTATGAAAAAAAAATTAATTTAATTTACCCTAAAATGAAGCCTGGAAAAAAATAGAAGAAGGTGGCACAATTGCAGCTTCTAGAAATATATTGAAAAATTGTGTCGGCGCAGAAAAAAAGGGTTAGGCTAAGTGGGAGGTTTTGTCAAGTGACCACTTCGACAGGGATCAAATTTAGTATTTACGAATACTATAGTATTTGTGAAACGTTCCCAGTTTGAATAAATTTAGATCATGCATTGCGTAGTATTTACAAATATATATTTAAGCAGTTTATGAACACGACCTTGTATGTTTATCTTTGCTGCAGTTGCATCAAGGGAGACTACTTGAAGCTTTTCCTGCACCTTGACAACGGCCAAGTGAACGAATACACCCCCTGGGAGACCCTCCTCTGCGGTGGACTGGCGGATATTCCCACCATATTGTACTCCTCGGGACCAGGTTTGGTGTTGGAGTTCCACACAGGCGTCAAAACTTCCAACGCTACCGGCTTTTCAGGCACATTTAAATTTATGGACAGAAGTAAGTTACGTTCTATACACATAAAAGAGGATATTTTCACTTTTAATTAACTTTAGCATATATGCAGCATATACACACATATATATATATATGTATATTTATATGGAAATGAAAATTTTATAGGGTCGCTTAATTTATTTAAATTATCTTGACCTTTGCTTTTCCTTATCGAGTGGGCGCATGTATGGGGGAAATGAAAAGAGACATTTTCAAAGTTGCCGGAACGTCGAAAATGTCATGATATTAACTTCCATTATTAAAGTTCAAATTAGTTCTACCCACGTTGGTATATCGTGGATAAAGTCAGTTTTAAATGCTAAAATTCACAGAATTAACATCCGAGTTAATTATGCACTAATTACTTTAATATTTCTTTAATGAAAATAGTAAAACTAAACTTGGTTAAAGTTTGTAATATGACAAGTATTATGAGTTAGGAAGAACTTGATTCTATTTTTGTTTCGTTTTATGCTTTTTTTTATTTCGAGTGGCTCTGTACGCCTTCTATTATTTATTTAAATTATGAGGATGATTCGATGACTACGTGGTCTAACATAGAGATGCGAATTCGGTGTAATCATCTTTACCAATTTTGCAAAACCATTTTCTATTCGGTTATATATCACAGTGCAGAGTGATTTGTCAGTTGATTTATGCTTGATAGTGCGCCAAAGTGAAGGTCTCATATGATTTTGTAAACAATGGAACAAACTTGGTTGCGATTAGTGATAAAATGCTTTCATTTGAAAGGCTTAATACTATCTGAAATCAAAGCAAAGTTGAATTCGACACTACTAGAATCCGCGTCTTAGTCTTCATTACATAAAAACTGAATTTCCGAATTTAAACTTCTCGTTAGACGTCCAGGAATGACTACTGCCCCGGACATGACAGAAAAAGTCGTATCATATTCAATGATCATCGAGTAAAAGTGTGCGAAAACAGACATAGCAGGTATCTCAAACGACAATTATTCATAAAATCTTAGCTAAAGGGCTGGAAATAAATAAATATTTGACCAAGGCTAAAATTTATGAATTTAAATTTAAATTTACTTCACCTTATGCCTCAGGTTTGGCTCCAGGCGATTATATTTATTTCCAAAGTTGAAAAAAATGGTTGAACGGAGAGAGATTTTCATCCAATTTCGATGTAAATGCTGCTGTAAGTTGCTATTTGGAGAACTTTAATTCATCGACCTACGTTGAAGGCACAGTTAATTTCATAGCTGAAATAAATGTGTTGAACAAGCAAGAGACTATATTGTAAAATAAAATGATTTTTTGCCCAAAAAGCTTGCACCTTCTTTGTTAGGGTCCGTACTTATCGAACCATCCTCAAAAATATGTGGGGCATTTCGGTAAATTCAATTCAACTGAATTTCAGATATAAAAAAAATATTTAAATTCATGTCAAAATGTAAACCTTAAATATGAATATTATCTCTATATATTGAATGATTTGGCTATAAATAAATGTCTTATAGTCGAAAAAATTGGTACTGTTGAAAAGTTTTAGTAGATTAATAAATGCTCGTTGACGTTTTCCAAGGTTCTACAAACGATTTCCATATCAAAATTTATCTAACTCTTTTGGCTTAATCTTGAGCGAATAAAAAACTTGGAGAACATGGAGAATACTTCTAACTTCTCGTTAGAAAATTCTATTATATATCAAATGATTCCCAAATATACCAAAAATATTTAATCCTTATCAAAATATGAACTATAAATGAACTTATCTCTTTACATTGAATGGTTACGAACGGGTTACGAACAAAATTGTTACGCTAGCAGAAATTTGTAAATTTATTGTACATTAGTAAATATTCGGGTGTTCACATTTTCGAAGGGCCTAAAAACGATTCCGATATTAAAACTTACCTAACTACTTTGACCAGGATGACGTCAAAGTTGTTAGGTTTAATATAGAATAGAAAGCTAGAAAGACGATATGAAAATGTGAAATTTTGGATGTGTATATTCACTATCTCTAAAATTTGAATGATTTTGCTACAAAAAGTATTGAGTTTATTTTCTGCTAGCTCAGAACTCCGGTTTTATGAACTTAATTTTGAACTCTTTATATCTTTCCGTGTATGAATATGAGAGTGATTTGTGTCTTGAGTTCATTCATCACTAAGTTTTTCTACAGTTTTTCCAGCTTTTTAATGTTGTTCCAGTTCATTCACAAAGTACCCAAAGACAGGGGTCTTCTGGTACTTTGTTTACTTTACAACCCATTATTTTTCTTACTTATCCTTTAATTCTGTGGTCTATTCATCTTGCTTTATAGATTTTTTCTTGTCGGTCGCCTGGATTCATTACTTAAAGGTAATAAACCATCTTAACTGACTTTCTTAGACTATGGTACTGCTTTTGGGCGAATTTTCTTTTCAAAACTAGTATTTCATATAGCCTCTTCTAGTTTGTTATATTATATATTTTTCATAAGATTCTCATTTTGGTACTTTATATTCTACTCCAGCGTTTTGACGTTATTAACTCTGGATTTATATGTTATGAAATTCCTTTTGTCCTAAAAACTTTGTTTTAATTGGAGCTATTTAATGAACTATGAAGTTTTCTACTTGTCCTAAACTTATACTATCTCGGGTGACTTTATCTTTTTTCTTCTGTTTACTAATTATCATTGACTTTGTTTTATCTTTAGTCTTCATATTTACTTTTTATCATGATTAAATATTTTTCTAACTTGTATTGCAGATCTATGTATGCTTTTGCTGTAAAGACTATGTCATCTGATTAGGTTAGCTCACTAGTTTTTATAACATTCATGTTTAATTATCCCAGGGCGTGTTGTTTAGCTCTCAGATTCGCTATCTTCATGGCCATATCCAGTATTATATTAAATAATAAAGATAGATTTAAATTATAGCCTTGTCTCAGATCCGAATTTGTAACGATGGATTCGGAGGTTTAATTTTCCGTTCTCACGAGTGTAATATTTGTTTCGTATAGACCCGCGACGTAGTCATTTACATCTCTATTATTTCTTCTAATCTGCAAATACTTCCAAATGTCTGTTCTTATTCTGTTCTTTATTAGGTCGATAAAGCATACATGGATTTCACTCTTGGCTCTTAGGAGTTTTTCGGTTATGTGAAGTAAGCTGATCACTTGGCCTTGGATTCCTTTTCCTTCCTATACCTACTTTGAGTGTCTTCAATTATCGCCTCCAGAGTTTAATATTTCTCTACCGTCCTTACATATATTTTTCCTAATAATAATGTTATTCGCCTGTAATTCTTGTGTCCTAAATTTTTCCGAACTATGAAGCCTGAATTCAAAACTTTTGACGAAAATCGCATTTTCAAATATATACCCAAAAATTTTCTTCAAAAGGTTTTGTACATTAAATATGAATACTGACATTTTCGAATTCTTAAAAACGATTCTGATGTCAAAGTTTACTTACTTCTTTTGACTTAATCCTGAGTAAGTAGAAATGGTGAAAAACGAAATGACAATGAAGTCTTTTAAAAGTGTAAATAGATTATCTCCAAAGTTTTAATGATTCTTTTGCAAAAAGTAATGAGTTTGTATTCTGCTAAATCAAGACTAGTATTTCCCGTCTTACAAATTCAAAACTTTTCATTACCGTACATCAGCAAATTTTCTTGGCTGTTTATAATTTCAGAGGTCGATGTCAAAATTTATCCAATTATTTTGACTTAATCTTGAGAGAATAAAGGACTTCCGTTTCTTTAAATTAATACAATTGATCATCATGTATTTAAAATACGTTTTGTTCCCAATGTGAAATTTTACGTCTTAAGTTAGACAAAACGAAATCGCGTTAGCGTAATCGTATCTACTATTGTTATTATAGTCTTTTCAACTAGAAATATATACTACGAATCTCCAAGAAAGATTGTATATTTTTAAACCAAATCCTGTATAAATAGTTACAGTATTGAGAACATCAAATGATTAAATTTTCATTGAAAAATGCATTCTCTTTATTGAGAAAATTTAATACTAAGTTGCCGCACCACGTAAACGAATACATTCTACTATTCGCCCGGGTATGCTGTAAGTAAGGTGTATTATGGACTCCTGTGGAAACACATTCAAAGCAACTTATAGGTTATCATGTAGCTGCTGGAGGATTCAGAATCACACCAACTCTTCGACCCGTCATACATCAGATATGTTCAATGAGTAATAGGTCTGGAAACCGTGCAAGATAATTGAAAATATGATTTACCAAATCCCATCAGGCAAACTATGATATTATTAACGGATTCATTCCCGGTGTCTGTACTTGTACCGGTTTGTGATATAGCGAAGATTCACTCTATATTCGCCATATCAAAAGGGTTCATCTATTATACCTCGTGATAACGTAGTTATCCTTTTGACAGGATGAATACGTACTTCGCTCTTTCGTTCGTTTGTACGAAAGAGGATGGTAATGTTTTTTCAACAATTGAAAATATTGATATTGGTCTCTTACAAAATTCCTAATGTAACAGCTGCAACGGACGTTGTTTTTGCTGGAATGTATATTATTTAGCCTTTGGATATGTGGTAAAGCGAATGGTCCCAGAAATTCATATATGTGTCTTCCAGAAATTAAATGGCCTTGAAATAATACTAAAGAAGTCCTGCTCCCTATGCTAATTCTACTCCAAATCAATAATCCTTTAATAGGTGCAGACTCACATACTAGGGAAAATTTCAAAAACTGCCTTTCTCCTCTTCGATGTCGGATTCGCCTGCCATTATCATGAGCCCACAAACAAAAAAATTCTCAGTTTGACAAAACGATTTTGCTTTATTCTTTAATCTAATCCTCGTCTCCTACGATATTGTTCCAATTTTCATCCCAAACTATCCATTCATTACATAATTCTAATCCAAGATCATGGATTACATGATTATAGAAAGGCGGTATTAGTTTTTGACGATAGGAAATCAACCCAAACAAACGAATACGACGATATATGGAACCTATTTATTATTATATAGCTTATCTCTCTCAAGAAAAAATTTCCCACAGACCTTGAGTATAAACAATCTTAGTCTTCTATCTTCCTGTTCGGTGGTTCTTCTAAGTCGCCCAGAACCTCTTCTACCATGTTGACTATCTTTATGAGACCAATAACATCAGCAATATTTCTTTACAGCCATCTAGCGATGTCACGAAATACAAAGCCTTTCAAAATCGTTTAGCTGGTGATAATTTCGTTGTCTTCGAATCATCGAATATCATCATTTATCATTCTCAATACATTTATTATTCTCAACATTTGTACCAAAAGTTGGTTTAAAAATATTTACTTTTGCTAGGCGATTCGCCACATAGTATGTATATTTAAAGTCTCGAATTGCACAACTTTCTAAGACTTCCGGTCTATTCTCGTACAATCTATCGACCTTTAATAAAAACTTCCTTACTAGTATCAGTTGAAAAGTGAATTTATGTCTGTGGTTTTTATACTTACATAAAATATATTTTCTAATGCGTAGGACTGTTCAAGACAGGCGGCCAAAAAGTATCCGAAACCGCTTGCGATTACCAATTCTCCAGTACGGATTACATGGTCGCCTACTACGGTAATTTCTATTCGCCGAGGTACCCTTCCAGCTACCCCAAAAACATAAAGTGTTCCTATCATTTCAAAGCCAGGTACGTACTTTATCTTAAATATTCATCTCTTGCTCTCCGGATTCGGTTAGGAATTAACGTTATTTGTTTTACGGCCCGCGTTATTTTACGAGCTCACCGGGATGTATTCTGATTATTCCACGACTTTGAAATATTTATACGGTCAATTGAATTTTTTATCTATTTTTAAATCAAACATGAGCAAATTTGAATTTCGACATTTTTTTCTGTGGCCAAAATAAGTATTGTAGAAGACAATGAATTTTTTACCAAATCTCACCATGAAATAAAATAAAATTAGAATTTCATTATGAATATTGCTTGTTCCTTGCTTAAAGAAGATTAACTTACAGTTATGTTATAAATATTTTTAAGAAACTTTCTCTACTTCTTAACTCTAAAAAAATTGCTTTTCTCTACTTAGATGTTTAATATTGTTAATACACAATCTATGCGAAAAAAAACCCAATTAATTCTTCATCTTGGCTTCCGGGCTGCTGCCGATGTTTCGCCACCACTTGTATGGGACATCTTCAGAGTTTAACTGCTGCTACTGCTTTCATTGTTGCACTGACTGGTGTAATTCTGTGATGGATGGATTTATGTAGATGTATTGGTCACAGATCAATGGAGCGTTACGGTTACGGTTTAGTTGTTTAGAGATTAGGATTGCCAAACTTTGTGTTTATGATGGTTTAGGTTATTATGATATTTAGAGATCTTTGCGAATTCACAGATTTTTCGGCCATAGTAATGACAAGTGCGGGACAGGATTTTAGTGGAATTGAACTGGACAAGTTGCCGGATTTCAAACCTATGCTTAGCAAGTGCAGAACCAGCTACGCGTACAGGCAACGACCGCAATAGTCTGCGAGCTCAATTAATTCTTTTAACCAAATATCAATAGCGCTATCTTACAGCACTTATTGATGCTCTTTAGTACAAAGATAAGCCTGTCATCTAAAGTTCGTTTTACTGAAAGAAGTTGTAATGGTTCGCGAGTAGTGATTGTACAAAACTATTAACTTTTATTGTGCACTCAGGACTACAAAATGGAACAATGTACGGTAATCAGTAAGTAGTATCTGTAAAAAACATCAGTAATCATTAAAAAAGGATGCTATCCATTGATTTAATGGTTTTCATGTTCTGAGAGAAGTCAAAAGATGATTCTAGACTAGCAAACCAACAACTAACACTCCTGATGCAGATGTAGAAAGTTTACCGGTTCTTCTTTTCTCTAAGAAGTGGAAAACATATTTGCAGTAAAACAGAATATTGGCGTGATTAAGTTGGGCAAGAATAAGTGATGTGCAAATCTGCGGCTACACTTTCTCACAGAAGACCAAAAAGAGTACTAGATTTTCTACAATTTGCAGATAGTAATCTTGACTTTGAAACAAAATTGTCACCGACAGTAACTGGTGTTTCAATATAAGTCCTGCTAACAACAGAGTGGCATATGGGTCAAAAGAGTGCTCTTAAAGCGATCAAAACGAGGCCATGGAAATCACTCATTAAGATTAAAAAAGTGTAACCGGAGTTCTACGACATAGAGAATCAATTTCTCTTGCAAGATAATGCTTCGAATCGATCTGCTATACCTATGCAAACAATTTGACCATAAAGTCACGCATACCTAGTACTCATCGGATTCAACTCCAGATGATTTTTCCTGTTCCTGAAACTCAATTTTTACTTCAATGGAAAACATTTTAAAGATGTTGGAGGGATATAAGAGGGAATGACAATGGTCTTCAAAATCGATCCCTGTAAACAACTTTTCCCATGGTTCCCATAGACTTTATAAGCGATATCGACTGTGTATCTAAAAACTCTGAAATAAAATAATTCATATTTCTTGACATTGGGCGAAAGCTCAGATAGGTTGGCTTTTATTTTTTCATACGATTCCATTCCTGATGAAAAATAATTTCTTGTTCCACTAGATGCATGGTATGACAAAATCAACCAATGTGCTAAATTGCAAGCCTACCTTTTTCTATCGAAAATGCATAATACATACATTTATGTATACCGTGCTTTCATATTAAAATGCTATAAACACCGTATCATATTATATTCGGGTCTAGATACCGAATGCCGATCAGAATGTAAAGTAGTGGGGCGCGAGTCAGTCGAATCACAACAACGACTGACTACAGATTACAGATTAAGTAGTTGTTCGTGGTACTTGGCGGAATGTCTATCACTGACTCTCCAAATTGTTTACGTCCAAGAATTAATAAATTATAATTACTTTTAACTGTACAATTAGGTATTTTTACAATAAGTTTCGCATTGAACTAAAAGACGTTTTCTAATAAAACGTATAAAAAGAAAAAACAAACTCTTAAAGAAGCTAAAAAATAAAATTACTTCTCGGAACTTAAAAAATACTCTTTAAACAGAAAATAAATATAACTTGCCAAAACTTATAAAATACTTTTTAAATACAGAAAATAAATTCAATTAATTTAATTCTCGAATGTCCCTCCTGCTTACACGTTCTATTACAGTTTCACAAAATTCCATTCTGCGGTGTTGATCAGCATGAAAAATTTCCTGATGAGTTTGGTATTTATAGGATGTGTATTTATTTTTCTTTAATATCTTATGAACTTTACCCACGCTAATACCTATCTCTTCTGATATTTTAGATATAGTAATATTGGAATTTTCTTCTTCCTGCATTTCTTTATCGTTATTTATTCTCCGTATTTTATGACATTTACATCCCAAAATGCAACCTTCTGATTTAAACTTTTAACTACTAATGATATTGTTGTTAATGCAGGAAAGGGACGATCTACATACTTTTCAGAGAAAAGGCCCTGGATACGCCGTAAAGAATTACCTTTCAAAGCCCATGTTATTATTTGAATTTTTTCTTCCAATGTACACATTATCAAAGTAATATAATTAAAAAAATATTTAAATTTAAAGGTCATACCATAACACACTCTACCAAATGCAAACCACGAATGACCCGCCACTATCGATATGCCTACACTCAAATTAGTAGTCAGTTATAGTCGTGATTCAAATGACTCGCACCCCACCACTTTACATTCTGATCGGTATTCGGCAGCTAGACCCGAATGTAATATCGTACAGTTTTCGTAGCGAGGTAAAATGAATGCACGGTATATATATGATGACTACTATAATATCATGTATGGTGGAATATAAGTAAATATGTTATAAAATGAGGAAATCAAAACATATTGGATTAATCCGACCTTTACTTGATAAAAATTCATGACTGAATTAGTAAATATAGTATTACAATTTTCACTAATTTTATTTTTAATTAATGTAAATCACAATTGTTTCACTACACAGGGGCATCTTTAGATGCTTAAAGTAGATTAAATTCTAATATATAAACTCTAATAGAATGATATTTTTGCTCTAATATGTAATAAAACTAAAATGGCAGTAAATTACAAATGTTGGGAAAAGCACATTCTACTGGGCTATCAATTTTTTATTCACAAAACACAAAACAATATATTATTCATCTGGTACGTAGACTTCCACGGTCGTGGTCCATGCTATCTGCTCAGGGTTCAACTACTGCACTGAAAACTGAGTTTTCAGTGCAGTAGTATAGATGCCCCATACAAATGGGTACGAAACGTCTGCAGATATACAAGTGACGCGGTTCCAACCCGGAAGCCCAGAAACAGATAGCAATATATTATTGAATCTTTGAAAAGTTTATTGACTTCTAAGCATTCCAATAAATTTAATTTCCTTCTTTACTATATACATTACTTTATATACCATAAGTATAATAAAGTAGATTGCAAATAATCACGGTTATAATTCCCCAAATAATAAATAATATTCTAACTAAAAAATTGTATGACAAAACTATTTCAGTAGCTTACCTAAAAACAATATAAGTATTATTTTATATTTATTGTCAACATCCTTTCTTGTTGGACCTCCGATATTAAATTGACAAAATTTCTTAAGAAGCAAAATATATAAATAGCATTGTCTTACAAACACATCAAAACAAAAACTAAGCTCATAATAGCAGCAATTCACGAGACAATAAGTTAATATGTGGTAGGCGTTTATGTTGGTCAAACAGGAAAAAATATATCAAAACACGGTGACCCATACATAAATAGAAAACGAATTCTGCACTTGCTAATCATTTAATTGATAACAATCATATATCAAATTATATATAAAATAATTTCATAAACAAACAAATTGAGATAAACGATACCCGTTATTAAACCTGTTTAGAGATAAAAAGTTTAATAGTCCAGCAGAACGTGCTCTTCCCAACATTTCGAACTTATTGTCATTACACTTTCATTACATCTCGTGAAAAATATTGTAGATATATTTTCCAAGCTATATGCTGAACTTTATAAATTACATTTAATCATACATACATTATAGTTTATAGAAGGGGGCTGTGGGTCCTCTTCGGTTGCACGCATCTAGACGGTAGTTGAATACATCCTACACTCGAAGAATGTGTTGCATCACTGAGATCACCGCAGCTGTGATACAGTTTCTTAGGTCTTTTAAAATTGTGTGAATACGTGGTATGTAAATTGTATCATTCACGAATCCCTACAGGAAAAAATCTCAAGGTGTGAAATCAGGAGACCTCGATAGTCAAAACTGAAGTACCAGTTCTTCATTCCCCATGCTTTGTTCTGTTGGAAAATGTAATTTTCTGAATCTTCATTTATTTGAGAAACAAGCCAGTTTTGCGGTATTCTAAAATACGTTATTCCTATAATCCTGTTCACATCAAAAAAGGAATAATCTGTAAACCTTTGTTAGCAATATGGTACAGACACATTAACTTCAAGCCATACTCTAGTATGACAGAGAGATTTTGCAACCCCCATATGCGAAAATTGTATATAACTTTATTCCAATGGCACATGGTCTTCCTCATCAGAGATTCAATATTAAACTTACGACGAAGTGTACACTGTACCGTAGTCACAGGCTCAATGGATAATGCTAAACAATTTCTTCTAGAAAACTTAACGAGTTAGATTTACATTAATCTTAATAGCATTTTATATATTTCGCAGGAAACGATTGAACACAACCGAACGTAAATTCTAAATCTTTGACACTTTTAAACTCAGTTTACTCATTGGCCTAATTCGTGTTGGAAAACCACAATGTCGGTCTTCACTAATTCGATAAAGCCTAAATTAATCAACTTGAAACATTTCCACGCAATCATCACGCTATAAATTATAAGTTAATTATAAGTTTCCTTTAAATTTCCTTCCAGAGAAATCCACCGATTCAGTCGGAGTTTCTAGGGGAGGTCTTTCCCAAAAATATTTTAAAATCTCACAACAGAAACAATCTCTAGATACATGCAAAAATTACAAAACCACCGGCAATTCGATCGATTTATAGATTAGTTGCGTTGGAGGTAGAACAACTTATACCTATTTAACCGTGTTATTATTATCGTTCTAAACGCGATACAGCCCTCAAAGAGTCCATTCATCTTCTCATCAGGCGCTTTCGTATAATTGTTTCTTAATTAATTCGCCGATAGTTCGACGAATAATAATTAATGGTCTAATTGTATGTAGTATAATTGTATGTAGTATAGATTTTCAAGCAGAGATGGCGTAAGCGTGAGCGTGATCTAAATGTGTCTATACGTATGTATGTATGTATGTGCTACAGGGTTAAATTTAATTAGAGAGTGGAACTGTGTGAAATGTGCGGTCGGGTCAGGTTGGAGTTTATATCAATATGCCTCGCTGTGTTCGGGGTGTGTTAAGGTTCAGGGGGCGCAATGAAGAACCTCGGGATCACTAAATCACAGTCGGCCGATTAACGAAACACGATTTCTTTCTTGTGTTCTACAAATATATGAATTTGTCCATTACTTTTTGTTTGTGTGTGCTAAACTGCCTCTAATAGCGAGTTTCGTTATTTTGTTATAATTTTTAGATAAAGGTTTTTAAAAATTACTTAAATATTATTTCAATTATTACAGATAAAAATAATTATTTTTATCTGTAATAAATAATGCAAGTAATATATTTATATATGTACTTAATTTGATTATTTTCTAGTTTTAACAGCCCTATTTTTATATTTGCGGTTTTCACTTGTAACAAACATTGGCGCTCAACGTAGGACTAGTTAAAGTCGACAAAGAGCAATTATTTTGCTTCTCAGTTTAGAAACTGCTTTAAATTTTGAGAAGATAATGTAACATTAAATTATTTTCTTACAAAAAGTTATTTTCAAAAGAAACAAAATATCCTACTACTTCTTTTGTATATATTTTGTTATGATAATAAATAAGTTGAATTAAGGAATTATGTCTTTAGAATGAACAATTTGCCCAACTTTGTACATATACATACATCAAAATGAACGACTATGTATTTTAGATGAAGTAATAAAAAAATACTGTTTTAAATTTCTTTAGATATCAATTATTTCTTGTCAAATGTTAATTATATAACTAATGCATTAATATAATACTCCAATATATTGTAAGACGTCATTATTCTATCTTTTAAAATATTAGGTGCGCAACTAAGTTCTCGCTGTTTTTCAAGAGATCGCTCCAGTACTAAGTGCTGGTCGATTGTGACATAACCAAAACGTCATGAACCAAGCTTAGACATATGGTAAACAAACCGCTTTGACACATTAGTGATTTTGTTTTTGCGTCATATACTTTTGGTTGTGTGAAAATGTCTGATTTTGTGCCAAATAATCGTCATTTGCGGGAAGTGTCGCTTTTCTTCTTTCATTCGAAGAAAACGGCGGCTGAAACGCATCGAGAACTCCAAAAAGTTGACGGAGATGCTGCTCTAAGTGAAACAACGTGCCGTGATTACTTCCGTCGCTTCATAGACGGTGATTTCGATGTTGACGACTGTTCGCGTGAAGGAAGACCAAAAACCTTCGAGGACGCTGAATTGGAGGCATTGCTCGATGAGGATCCGTGCCAAACGCAAAAAGAGCTTACTTCAGCATTAGGAGTTACCCGCCAAGCCATTTCCCAGCGATTGCATGCGTTGGGAATGATTCAAAAACAAGGAACCTGGGTCCCTTATGATCTGAAGCCAAGAGATGTTGAGCGTCGTTTTTTCGCCTGTGAACAACTGCTCCAGCGGCAAAAAAGGAAGGGTTTTCTTCATCGCATCGTTACAGGTGATGAAAAATGGACTCATTACTCCAACCTAAAGAGAACAAAATCATGGGGACTGCCAGGTCATGCTTCTACGTCGTCAGTTCGTCCGAATATTCACGCTGCGAAGGTTTTGCTGTGTATTTGGTGGGAACAGGGCTGTGTTATTTATTATGAGCTGTTTGAGCCGAGCACTGCGTGAAAATAGGCCGCAATACGAGCAGAGGCACGAAAAAGTGCCCCCTCAAAGTAATCCCCCCTGGCCCAACACACTTGTGCCAACGGTTCTTCCAATTCTCGAAGCAGTTGTTAAAATCAATTTCAGGAATAGCCTTCAATGCGCGTAGCGATTTACGTTTAATGTCTTCAATTGACTCAAAACGGTTTCCTCGGGGCGGTCGTTTGAGTTTGCTGAATAGCCAGAAGTCACACGGAGCTAAATCAGGCGAATACGGTGGTTGCGGCACGATATTGGTTGAAAATTTGGCGAAAAACTCACGAAGAATTAATGCAGTATGCGACGGTGCATTATCGTGGTGCAAAAACCAAAAGTTGTCGGCCCATAATTCTGGCCTCTTTTTACGAATAGCATTGCGCAAACGACGCATAACACTCAAATAGTATTCTTTGTTGACAGTTTGGCCAGTCGGAAGGAATTCGGAGTGCACCACACCTCGATAATCGAAGAAAACTGTCAACATAACCTTGATTTTTGACTTGCTTTGACGTGGCTTTTTGTGCTTCGGCTCACCTTTGATACGATATTCGGCCGATTGACCGTCTGTTTCCGGGTCATAAGCGTAGATCCAAGTCCCATCTCCAGTTATGATGCCTTTCATTTTGTCATGATAGTCGGAAAGCATTGTTTCACAGACGTCAACGCGACGCTGTTTTTTGAAAAGGAACAAATCGTGCTTTCACTTTTCTTAGGCCCAAATGATCTTTCAAAATGGTTTTTACTGATCCTTCCGATATTCCCACGATGCCAGTAAGGTCTCTGACTGTTAATCGTCGATTCTCAAGCACCAATTCCTTGATTCTATTGACGTGTTGATCATCAGTTAATGTTGATGGCCGTCCTGGACGTGGTTCGTCATCTCGACCCTTTTTGAATAATATGTACCAATCAAAAACACTTGCTCGCGACAAACAATTATCACCGAAGGCCTTTTGCAACATTCTGAACGTTTCGGCACCAGAAATTTGATTCCGTATACAAAATTTAATGGAACTTCTTTGTTGAATAATTTCACTCATTGTAAAAATCGCCGAATGCACTTTTTGTACTTCAGAAACACAAGCGTATATTAACACTAATGATTATTTTGATGTGACATTTGGCACAGATGTCACTGACAGTCATACCAACCTCGAAAAAAAAATATTTCGACAAATGGGTTTTCGCGCGGAATTTAAATTAAAAAGTCTTACTATTTTTTGCCCACAGTAGTATAACAGAATATTATACATATTTTCATATATTAATTTAAGAATTTAAATGTTCTACACCTATTGTTAAATGAAATATAAATATTAATGTTAAGGAAGAATTAACAATACAATTTATCTAGATACAGAAAGAAAACAATTAAGTTGGTGTGATCACTTACAACAAATACCAAAAATTAATATCAGATAAATATTATCATACTAACTATAATTTTGAAAATGTAAGAAGAAAAAGACAAACAAATGTTGAA
This sequence comes from Dermolepida albohirtum, assembly GCA_031893035.1. Classification (NCBI taxonomy): domain Eukaryota; kingdom Metazoa; phylum Arthropoda; class Insecta; order Coleoptera; family Scarabaeidae; genus Dermolepida; species Dermolepida albohirtum. The sequence continues at coordinate 139,202 of JAVIWB010001639.1, forward strand.
GAAATACCTGATAAAAGTATTAGAAAAGAAAGGAAAACCATTAGCAGGTGCAAATGATACATAATGTAATTTGCAATTATTTATTAAAAACAAAATATATTTCTCCAACCATTTGATTTGGTAATTTCAATAGCATAATATTGTCAAATAAACGAAACTCATGTCTTTTATGAAGTATAATGAAATGCTAAGATACAACTATAGTAATTGAAAGGAGGAAAATTACGCACCAAAATTAAAAAATTATATCTACAGTCGGAAAGATTACTAATTAAATCCTGATAGAAAACTAAAATTATCAAAATTTTGGATCTAGGAAGCTTCTTGTAATAGTGAAATCCTCACGGAGTGTTGGATTGTTGACATATGATAAGAGTATGATTTTTTGGATTCTTTGCCGCGTGTGCAATGTATTTTGAGAAGGATCATTGTGTCAACATTTCAACACAACACAGCACTTGTTCTCTTCTGGAGAGAGATTGAGACTGTCTCTTACAGTGCCTGTGCTATATGTTGCCGCATTGTTATATAGATATCGTCATACTGACTGTGTGAACGGCTACGTGCTCTTGACCTAATCGTTTGTGGGTTCTATGTTCGGTTCGTATGTTTCTATGAGGACGTAATCTATTGTGTTAAGCTTATGCAATTATCTACCGATCAATAATGAGTAATTTCCATTTAGTGATATAAAGTTGGTCTTGGTCCTTAAGGTTTAGACTCCTACCATAGGTCTCTTTACTATTTCTGTTTTCTCATATAATGCTTGTATCTAGTTTACACTTTTTGATAAGGTCTTGATCGTCATGATGTCAATAGTATGCTCCATTAGCAGACGGAACTGAGCTAGGAACGATGTTTGTTTCTTCCCGACGATGCCGTTCTCATATTTCTGTCTTCTAAAATTATTTATCACACTCTAACATAACATCTCAGAAACATCCTAATCTGCCAGCGGAATTAGGTCTTCCGCATTGCCTATTATATAGACTATTTACTATTTACTGGGGGTCGAATACAGTATTGATATTGTACTTGGCTAATTTTGTCTACGACCCCTTTTATATATGATATTTGTCCAGAAAATAGAAGAACATTTTAAATCACACATCAACGAAGAATTTGATAGCCTCGCATTTGGCAACATTATGTCCGGTGTAACAGCTAGCATAACCATATGTTTTCATCTCGTTTAGTTCTTGTGCTATTGTTATTTAATGTGTTTCGGTGTTCGTGGCGATTATTCTAATGTGCGGCTTTCGAGAGCAAGGAGACAAGGTAATATTTTGCGCGAAGCTAGAGAAAACTTTTGTGGAAACGATTGCAAGTGATGACGGTCATGTTCAGAAAGAATATGGTGCGTTCAAACCGATAACTTGCAGAAGAGCATGCATCGAGTTAAGGCAAACAGCAGAAAGAAAAGCGAGTTTTTTGACAGTTTCTCAAAGAAGCCGACGTCGAAGATTCTTTCATACAAAAGATCATAACGGGAAACAACAGCTGAGTTTACAATTATGATATTGAAAAAAATAAAAGTCATCACAGTGGATTAACAAAAGTTCTCCATACCCAAAAAAGCATGTTAGTTTCGACACCATGTCAAAATCATGTTCACCATTTTTCGGTTTTAACCAAATTATGCCATGTGAATTTTTACCTCAAAGTCAACAGTCAACCGTGAGTATTATAAAGATGTTTGACAGCGTTTACGTGATAAAATTTGCAAAAAGAGACCAGAGTTGTGGCGCGATATCTCATTGCAACAATGGGCCCGCCAGCTCTGTTTTGTCCATTCGTCATCAATTTTGTGCGAAAAGGCAGATGACAATCCTCCTACAATATTTTAGGCCCTCCGTGAGCCCTCCCTGATGTTTGTTCTTATTCTCCAAATTGAAATCAGTGCTGAAAGTATCCCGTTTAGAGTCCATTGGTGATATTAAAGCAAATTCGTCACAAACATTACAAGACATTTTAAGCTTTCCAAATCTACTTCACGAAGTGAAAACACCCTTGAAAAAAGTGGTGAATAAGAGAAGTAAGTATTTTGAAGCGGACAAGGACCAATAATCTGTAAAATTAATAACAAAAGTTAAAAAAATTGGATTCGGTTACTTTCTGAATAGACCTAGTATGGGCGGAAGATCCCAGACGCGAGCTGTTCTCTTGTTCTGACTTAATCTATTATTTTCTGTAAATACTCGTTCGCGAGGAGATCTTATACGATATTTAATCTTTCTTCGTATTTAAATTTGTCAACTGTAAATCTTTTGGACCGCAGCACAAGTGCTTTTATGACGGAGTACAATTATTATGTGATTTAGCTTTTACGTACATGTTTGTGTGTTTTATAGGAAATAATATTTTCAACATTTTATTTTCTTAATCATCGATACGTCTAAATACCCTAATGTTCCTTATTAACACGGAACTTTTTAAAAAAACTAATAAATACTCTTTATTGAAGCTTTGAACTGAACGAATATTAATTAAAATCAAACCGAATTGAAAATTTCAAGCAAAAACCAAAAAAATATATTCGAAATTAAATATTTTAATATATTTTTTAGATCGACAAGCATTCGGATATTAGAACCGTTAGAAAACTGCAAAGCAAAGAAACGGAATTTAATCTGGACCGTTTAGGTTTAAAAAATAAGCGAAAAAAAAAACGAACGCGGAAAAATACAAACTGTGCACTCATTGAATTAGTCTGAGACATTCGAGAGCTTATTAAAAAAGTTCAGAGCTAAATTAGCATTGAATTAATGTTGTGAGCAATTCAATAATACTGATTGGTAAAGTAAAAAAGTGCAAATCGAAGGCTTTACAAAAATTCAATCTGTATATGGGTACAGGAAGCTGTGTGTATTATAAATCGATTAGATTGGCGTAACAAAAAGGAAACAATATCGAATGTGAATCCGATATTAGTGTAACATCTGTAAATACTTCACTGACGGTAAAAATTGATGTAAACAATAGGTATTGTGGTCATTTTCATTAGGAAATATACGCATGATTTAGTAGGAAGTGAAACTCGACAACTAACGTCATCATTCGGAAAAAATTAGCGTTCATATTTTTTTATTTAGATAAATAATGTTTACATAATATGCCAAAATACAGTGTAATATAATTATAATATATAAGAAAACTAGAATAAATTAGACAAAAAAACATAAGCAAAGTTACAACAGTGAAAATGAAAATGTTGGGGAAAATAAGATAGAAAACTAAAATGGACAGAATGAGAAATATAAATATAAGGAAGTTCCTAGATATAGAACTTTTGGTAAATAAAGGCTGTCCCAAAATTAACGCAAGATTTGAATTAAATAGAAAACACAGTTTTTAGTCTTTTGATTGTTATTTTTTTATTGAATCATAAAGTACATAGGATAGGGTTATTTATGGAATAACGCATAGGGTAAATAGCCTTCGCGGCTTTGCATGCACATACGCACTCGTTTGTCGAAATTTTCCAAGACCATTATGCATAAATGTGAATGAATTTCGTTGATGCACCGTTGAATCCTCCTTTAATGCATGAGATGTTATGGGATTGTTGACATAGACCTGTGATTTCAAATAACCCCATAATAAGAAATTTAATGGTGTTAAATCGCACGATCTAGGGGGCCAACTCTGATCACCGAAACGAGAGAGTACACGACCTGGAAATGTCTCATGCAGTAATTGAATTGTTTCACGGACTGTATGGCATGTGGCACCATCTTGTTGAAACCACATATTGGCCACACTAATATCATCCAATTTTGGTAGAGAGAACTGTGTTATCATGTGGCGATATCGAACGCCAGTAACAGCTACTGCTTGACCAGCCTCATTTTCAAAAAAGTATGCTCCATTTATGCCTCCTGCCCAAAATCCACACCAAACAGTGACACGTTGTGGATGCATTTGTTTTCCGACAATCACATGTGGATTCTCAGAACCCCAAAAGCGGCAATTTTGGCGATTAACAAAACTATCATGGTGAAAATGTGCTTCATCGCTTAGAATGATTTTACTCGAAAAAGCAGCATCCATTTGTTGATGTTCAATAATCCATTTAACGAACTCTCTTCACTGTGCATAGTCATTAGGCTTCAGTTGTTGTGTTAATTGAATTTTGTTAGCATGGAGACACAGATTTTTAGTGAGTATACGCTGTAGAGACCTTCCTGAAATTTGCAATTCTTGTCCACGACGTCGAATTGAGGTTCCTGGATTGTCACCTACACTCTCACGCACTGCTTTGACATTGACATTTAAACGGCTTGTTTTTGGACAACCAGTGTGTTTGGCGTCTCCAACAGATTCAGTCTCCCTGAATTTTTCAATTAATCTCTTCACAGTTGACGAACTTAAAACACTATTACGACCATATTTTTTATGAAATTTTCGAACTGCGGCCACCAAGGTTTCATTATTTTTGAAATATTGTTCAACAATGAAGACACGTTGTTCTATCGTGTAACGCTCCATTTTTACTAACCCTAAACTGTCAGCTGTCGAATTGTTTTTTTTTTAGGATTGCTAACACTTTACTGCACAAATGGCGACAAATTCAAATCTTGCGTTAATTTTGGGAAACGCATTGTAACTGAAAGAAAACAATTAAGTGTATGGTCATGTTATCAGAATGAACGAGACTTGACTACCCACAAAGGAATGGAATCAATTAAATTGGAGAAAGGGCAGATTGAAAAAGATATTTTTACAATAAAAAAATGGCTTTGAAAATAAATAAAGATAAAACGCTAAACAAATTGAAACAAATGGCGAAAAAACTGAAAATTATGAAAAATGGGCAAACAGTTATTAACAAATTCTACGACACTCTGTGCAGAACAAAAAGAAGCAGATGATGAAGATTCTTGTATGACATTTGCCAATACCTACTCACGAATTAACAGGACTTCCTCAATTTTTCTTTGCCATACCTCGTCTAGATTATAGGGTCATCTAGTATAAACCACAGATTTTAAATTATCCCAATGGAAAAATCTAGTAGATATAAATTTTGGAGAACGTGCAGGCCATTTAATGAATTCTCTATGCCCAGTAGTAAAATAAAAGGTATCCAATACTTTTCATTACTCATTCCATTCCAGAACTAACCAAGTGCTACCAAAAAACAAACTTGATTTAACAAGGACAACATAAGTTACTGCAAAGATGTGCAACCATCTACCCGAGTGCATCCGACCAGTGGATGTCGCATCTTTTCAAGTGCGAATGTGTCGCTGTTGAAAAAAATTTCTGAAAAACTAACTGGGAAGTGCCGTCTATTTCTGACTCTATTATAAAGTTTAACGTACACTTCTTTATTATACATTTATGTCCGTATTTAGTTGGTTGAACGTCATTGATATTTTATCTATATTAACTTATTATACATTAGATATGTCTGACTATATAATCAAATGAAGGATTACAATAAACAATAAACAATAGTCTTCGCATATATAGAAGAGGAGATAATATCTTTTTATCCTATTCCTATCTTTTCATTATTTCTTCAATTAGCCTGTATAAGGAATTTAATAAATTGCCCCATTGTACAGAATTCTTATTAATTTAAATGATTTATATTAATTATTGGAGGCTTAAATTAAATTTGTTATAAACAATAGGAATTAAACGATCTACGTAACTTCTTTAATTGATCGTTGTTTAATGTATTACCCAAACAAACTAAATTGACGGTACAAATTAATGTAATGTTAATGAAATAATGGAAGAAATTGAAATCATAAATAGATCTTTGCTTAGGAATGAATCTTAATCCTTACCGTTTAGTTATTATTTTGATGAATAATCTTTTTTTAGACAAAGTATAATATGAATTTACTATAGCATTATAAATTTTTACGCTCCATCAAATTGTTAGTTGTATAAATATAAAATATTACGAAACTTAGCGTTCAATATACGCGCTCCTAGAAAGATCGCGGGACGACCTGAGAAAGAGGGGATTCTAGAATGAAAACACTCGAGTATATATAAGCAGCCAAGATCATGCATCAATGATCATTAGTGATATTGACTTTGATACGTAAAAATCATAGTAATCAGTCTTATTTAAGAGAAATCTATAATGACTGTTGTAAGAATTTAAATTTATTTTAAGTGAGAATTCTTCAGTTGTATTTTTTGTTAACAAAAAAGTTGAGAAAGTTTCTGTTATTTCCACGTTTGATTTACTGTCGACAAAAAATAATATCCGTAAAATGTATCAACTTAACAAAATTAATCGAGGTGTTTCTTATAGTATAAATGTGTTCCTTTTCCAACAAACAGAAACAAGGAAAGAATCCATGTCCTCTTCGAGGAGGTGTCCCTGCAAAAAGGCGATATAAGGTAACGAAGTTATACACATCTGTTTTGTCTAGTTCAAAACCGCATCGGACCCGAATTTACTAATTCTATTTTCTCCCCATTTCTTTATAGCTGCTTAAATCGGGCCGATATAATCCGTATATATGATGGGAGTACGACTTCGGAGCCTGCTATTAAGTTCCTGTGCAACGAGGGCACGGAAATGGAAATTTTCTCCACCGGACCTAACTTATTTATCGAATTCGTAGCGAATTCAGACTGGCCCGGTCAAGGTTTCAAAGCCAAATATCAATTTCAATCTGCCGACGATAATTTTATAGGTTAGAAAATATTTTAGGTTCTAATAATGCGGTACATAACGCAATTTATTTGGTTTGTGTTTTTTTTTTTGGTGTGTTTGCAGATTACGAGAGGGTGGAAAATACAGGAAGATCAAAGATATTAGGTGCAAATGTTAGTGAAACTCGTAAGTATCCGCTGCTCTTCATTTATTTGTGCGGTTGGTATTGTAATCAGGTCATGTATTTTTTCTAATACTCGTAATTTAAAATCCTTTGAATACCTCGCAACATGTCGAATAAATAATAAAATTGTTAGAAAATCTCTTTCAATCTTATCCTTAAATATATATAACAACCGATAGAAACAAAAACGAGGGATTTCTACACACCTACTCATTGTCAAAACGTTGTAAATTCGTTAACTAAGCCACAGAAAAAAAAAATAATATAATTTCAAAACTTAGAATCAGACGAATAATTATCACAAAATTCCCTTACGGAACGTATACTAAAACACGAGTGCGACGACTCTCTTAGAAACACGTGCAATCTCCGAAGCAAAGAAATCAAGAAAGATCTGAAAACGAGAACTAAAAATATTCGCGACGATATTTAAAAATTGCGACATGAAGGATTTTTAAATGAATTAAAAATAAAGTATAACGGAAACTGCTACATACAGACTGGCCACGATGTCTTGAATTATCCAATAAAATTGAAATTACAAAGAGCAACCATGTAGCCGAAACGAGATTAATTGGTTTTAAATTTCCAAATTAAGATTACTGTAGGGAGGTAGCAGGGAAAGCTATTACGTTTTCAGTGAGCAACAATTACATAAAAAGTTGAAAATTCGATTTCATAATGTTATCAGCATTCCTCTTAATATCAAAGCTTTACAGATATTTGCATTATTAAGCAGCTGTAAATGAAAAATCTTAACAAAAAAAATGAGGGCGATGATCTATCTTGACAAAATTATAATATAAAAGTAAGGAAACAATTTTCAAAATTTAGAAACATGAGAATAAATTTGAAATCATTGCAAAATATAGAATAGTAATCGATGACTGACAAAAATGTTTCTAATCCACAGATTATGAGTAATTGAAAAAACAGCATTAGTATTTTCAAAATAGAATTAATATAAACTGCTCAAAATAATTAAAAAATATTTTACAAAGATGGCAATAAATTTTAAAAAAAGTGATTCAATATTATTTTTGAGTTTCAGTATATTTGTGTACAAGTATTCGAACATATTGTTATATTTTAACTTATTTGGACAAGTTTTAATGTGAGATTAGTAATTTTTATGAACTCTTCGAACATCTAAAACATTTGGTATCTAAATGAATAGATACATTTAGCATGTCCAATATTTCTTGAGGAATTATGTCCCATTCCTCCTTGATAGCAATTCGTAATGTCCGATGACATGCTTCTTGAAGAAACTCGCTTTACCATAACATACTATGTGTGTTCTATTAGATTACCTTCTGGAAAATTGGCTGGCCACTCTGTTCTCTCTATACCAACTTCGTCAATCCAGTTATTCACGATATCTCCTCGACAGGGCCTAACACATCCATAAAAATGAATTTTCCTTCACTGCTGCTACATATTGAATGGTAATAAATCGCAAAACCTCCACCAGCTGAGAAATATATATCTCAGCTGGTGCGCCTTCCAGTACCTAATTCCAGCTCGAACTAATACAACTCACTCATATTGAGAACTTTCCAAATCGGAATAAGCCTATTACCTAGCTGCAAAGTAAATCTGAATTCGTCAGTCGTCCGTTCATTATGATCCCTATCGATATACTCATCTACCCACATTCTACAGATTACCGTTATGTGTTACGTATAAGCCATACGTATGCAAACGATTTCTTATTGATTGAGTTGATAGAAGTTTTCTAATAACAAGAAACACACTTCGAAATTGGGTTGCATTAGGAGCATAATTTCTAGTTGCCAATTGATGTTGTTGATGTTGACAGCCTTTGCTCTTTTCTTCGTTGAGTGCCTCCACTTTTCTCCACAACATAATCACTTATCATCTCGATACACCAGCGGTGATCCAAAGTCTCTATGCCTCGACAAGATTCAGAATTTTCATGCTTGTTAAAATAAACATCCATAACAGCTTTAATATCGTTTGAAAATTTTTGACCTGCAGGGTATTTTTAGGCTTGCAAAAAGGTGGTAATTCAATAAAGCTAAATTCGACGTATAAGACGGATGTGACAACAAATCGACTGCAAATTCGTTAATTTTTACCATAGTAACAAAATTTGCATGCATTATCTTGGTGGAGAATAACTTTTCCTGGCTTAACCAAAACGCGTTTCATTAATTTTTGCGTTAATTTGTATAAATGTGGTTTGGAATTTTAGAGGGTCAACAAGAAGCCATTACCTTTCATGCAGGTAGAATAGCCATCGTTGGGGAAGGAAAACCACCGTGATGCTACTGTTTAGATTGGCGTTTTGTTTCAGACATACAATGACGAACCTATCTGTAGTGATAAATCAACGTATAAAATAAATCTTGTTTTTTTTCCGGAAACCCTCCAAATACTCACGAGAAATTTGCATTTGCAACAATTTTTGATTAACATTGAGCAATCACGACACGCATCTCGCGGATACCTTGTTCATAACCAAGTCTTCATTCAAAACGCGTTTTGCGGATATTTAAATATAACCTCTACTGTCTCATGTGTTTTCAAACCTTGGTCTTTTGATAAGTTCCAGATTTCGGACATCTACTACATGATGTACTTTTAACGGTTGTACCACCACTTTGAATTGATGAACCCGTTTTTCAAAAGTGGAAAATGAATGAGTCGAGTTCTTCAGATCATTCTTCATTGTATTATGAATATTTGTTGTTGACAAGTCTTTCAAGAAAAATTACTTAATGCTAATGCGAATTTTAACACTATCCAATCTGTCATTCCACGGACTTTTCAGCCTCCCTTCCTCGTATGTTAGTTTTGGTATTTTATCGAAAACAAAAACAAAAAATTTTATTATGACGTATTTGGGATTCTTCGACTACTTTATGATATTTATCCTGTATACAATTGTGTATGTTCCCATAATTTATTCACCACATCCTTAAAAGAATTTTAAAAGGTATTACTGATCAAAACTCTCATCATTTTGAACGGATGCGAAATAAAAAATTTTCGTTTAATTGATTTATTCTTCATTACTCTGTACAAACTCATCTCGCGAATATTCATACTTGATTTACCAAATTAGAGTAATACAAGTATCCGAAATTCATGCTAACCTTGCCATATTATAATAACAATACGAAATATGAAAATCAGCTTGCCTCCGACTTTGTTTTTCTTAAAAATAAATAACAGGCTTTCACTTCCGAAATCCTATTTTCTCTTTTATCCCACAGAAACGATATCCGATCATATCTCAACTCAATTATTCTTTCAGGCTCTAGCTGTGATTTAGTTCTTAGTAGCGATTTAGCTAAAAACGGTACTATATCGAGTCCGAACTATCCGGGCCCTTATCCCGCAAGGACGACCTGCCGATATGAATTCGAAGGACGTGGTAGAGAAAGAGTGCGAATAGTCTTTCAAGATTTTTTTATGCATACTTCTAGACGAGATGAAAACAAAGAGTAAGTTTTATACTCTAATTAGATGTTTTCACGTTTATTCCTTTAAAATAAAAGTAGTTCCTGTTATTTGTATTAAAAGAAGTTAAGGGTGTATTAAATGAAAACATTAAAAGTGCAATAAAATTCTAAAAGTTATATAATTGACTTGGTATGTAGCATAGTAGTGACCGACAGGTGGCAGAGTTTTGATAAAATAGAAGAAAGCAGTAACATCAATAAAAAGATGGCTATTCTACTATCAACATTCGTCGCGTTAGAGTAACGATTTGTTATGCTTTTTTTGAATAGTGAAGAAGTTAAACCAATAAAAATTCATCGTAGAATGAGAGCGCAATATGGTGATTGGTGACAATCTTTATTTAGAAAAAACTTAAATAATTGACAATAGGAGGTGTTTGACACCGCAGTAAAGTTTAGAAGCGGCGTAACTTCTGTGGAGAATGTACCAAGACCAAGGCTCGCCACCAGTGAGTACAAAAACAGTGCATTGGTGGAAAACGGGATATAGAAAAAGAGGTGTATAACTCTGAAAGGAACAGCCATAACTTTGAATATTAGAAATTGTTCAACGCAAAATATTCTCCACGTTCTGCTGAAAGTCAATAAGGGGTCTGCAAAATGGGCGCCACGTCAGTTGACTGCCAAACTAAAAGACCGTCCAACGATGTCTATGAAGAACTTTTACGTCATTTTCACATGGAAGGTGATGCATTTCTGGAAAAAAATTGTTACAGACGATAAGACCTGGATTTACTATCATCAACCAGATACGAAAATCTCACATAAGAAACTGTATTAATTATAGTTGAAACCAAAAAAAATTCGCCTTCAGCTATCTGCTGGGTAAGTATTGCTCACTTTCTTCTAGGATGCAAAGGGAGTTATTTTGGAATATTACATGGATATGGGAGTTACAGTAATCAGGACTTCTTATTCAGAAATGCTTAAAAATCTACTTCGCCATACTATCTGGAGTAAACGAGTACTTCTAACTTCAAATATATGCAGCGCCCGATCGCATATAGCTCGTTTGACAGTTTAGACTAGCCAGGATGTGAAATTTGAATGTCTTGCTTTTAGTGATTTTATGTATTCGAAACATTCAAAGAAGCAATGAGAGGCAAGCATTTCAGAAATGATAAAGAGGTAAAACCACGGTGCACAGAATGCTGCAATCACAACTAAAAAATTTTTTTAAAGGTGGTATCTTTACAATTACGAAACGGTGAAATACTTAGATTCATTGTCAGAGAGACAACGTTAAATATGATATGTAGAATTTTTCTTATTTGTTGCAATATAAAATTTACAGCAACTTTAATGTTTTCATTTGATACACCCTGGTACCAAGATGTACACTGAGTGTATGTACACTGAGTGCATGTACACTCAGTGTACATCTTGGTTCTTAGCGGTGCAGGTCGCGTACGGAGTTTGTTTTTCGTACAGGTGTTTTTTGCCGTGTTTTACCAGGTGCGACACTTTGCAATTGTCTGCTGATGAGGACAACTTAGTTGTCGAAATGCGTATACAGAATTACAAAACTTAATGTGGAAAGGGGTTATATATCGACCTTAGTGATTAAATTCATATTTTTATCTCTAACACTACACCACTCATAATGCTCAAAAAAAATAAAGATTTTTAATTTTTAAACAACGCGGGTTCTCAAACAATATCACAAAAAATTCGCTTCAGATGGGCGACGATATTCGAAAATTAAGTAAATCAATCAAAGACACGTATCATTATTGTTTTTGTCATATAACGATTATATTCTTGTCACGTCCTCTTTGTACAGCTGCGACAGCCAGGATTCAGTGATGGCATTCGTCCTAGTGGACGGCAGAATGGACAAGATAGACAGTTTCTGCGGGACCACACTGCCCAAACCGGTCATGTCCAACGGGCCTCGCCTGTTGTTAGAATTGCAGAGCATGTTCGGCGTACAATACTCGAGGGGCTTTAAGGCTGCTTACAGTTTCATAGAGAGTGAGTAGTGAGCGTGAAACTACGGGATTTGTGCTCAAAGTTGGTAATTATTTTCCGCACGTTTACAACCAGCGTCGCAAATAAGCTGGATTAGTATTATTATTTTCCTGTGTATTACACGTTTCACCTAGTCTTAAGAGGAATTATTAAATTTCGCAATTATTATATTATGAAGGGTAATATTATATAAAATTAATTTTGTTAGTCTCATAAATCGACTTACGTGCACTAACTATAAGTAATATTGCACCACTAAAAATTATTAATTGTTCCCAAAGTGAGGCAACATACAAATTCTAAACTAATCGGTCTATAAAAAGTTATTTAGTATATCCTCAGTTTGTATTAAAATAATTTTTGACTAATATCTTCGATTTTTGGACAGTTAATAGAACTCAAAAGAGAAATTCAAACAAAAATTTTATCTTCATTGATGAGTAGTCCATAGTATAACATTATACGTACTATTATTATACCGAGATGTACACTTCAGCCAGAAATACGGATAATCGCCAGGTAAAGCGACTCTGACTGTGATTTACTCTGGAATGACAAGTAGATTGCAACTTTACAGTATTATACATTAGAGAAGAAATAATTCAATTAAATAATTTAATTGTATAAATTAAAAGAATACTATTTCAAGAAGTGCAAGGGCTCAAGCTCTAGTGTCTCTATCACAATGAATACAACAGATTTTGCAGATAGTTTAAAACATATATGCAATATCTATCACATATTGAAAAGCGAATCGCAAATGATCTGAGTTGTTTTCGAAAATATTGGACAGAAGAATGATGAATCCAGAATTTCTGCATGTGTTTCTCTGGATGGTGAAAAAAAAATACATTTACAGAGATGTTTACCTACATCTATCAATTTGCTTCAGTCAATGTCTCCGAAGCACCCACTAGCAGTTCTAGCTTCAACTGCCTCTATTTGATTCCGTTTAGTTTCTAAGAGATACTATTTTCTCTGTGCCATCTAAAAGCAGATTTTTCATCTGGTTACAATAGTCTTCCCAATTTCTTCGTGTGCCATTGCACTTCAGTATTATGCGAGTTTCTAATGACTATTTCCAGTTTATCCATACGAATTTCTACTTTTACTGAACTTTTGAGTCGAGTTATATCTATTTATAAAAAGGATGATCGCTCGAATTTATGTAGTTGTCATCCCATGAGTATATATGCCAAGATACAAAAGCATCTATTGTAATTTACAATTGTATTTAGCTCTATATCTCAATCAGGCAGTTAGTCGTATGGTTAGTCATTTAACGGTGACTAATTTAACTGAAATAATACGTCAGCAACGGTCTGGACAGACGTCTCCTAGATGTCGTCTCTGGGCTTTTCCTATACAGTCCATAATTTTATTGTTTCTTACTTAAACAAACAAACTTGCTACGAATTTTACAATGGTTTTATCTCGAACACTTTTATAACTTCTTCAAACGTACCACATTCCATTTAATATTTACATCAATGAACTAAACGAGATGTGGAGATATTCTGGCTTATGCAGACAACCTGAAGATCTTTTAAAAGATTGCGTATTTCTCGGATTATGTCAAACTTCAAGGAGACATCAGTACTATCCATAAGTGGAACAGTGATATGTAGTATGATTCGCTGGAATATAAAATAATATACTATAGCCGTAATTCTATTTCCTACTCTTCAGTGGTTGACGACATTTGTATTATTAAATAATATAAGATAATTTACCATAGAGGACGACAGTATCTGAACATACCATAATGCCTTCTTCTGGACTTCCGTGCTTGAACCGTGTTACTGGTATAACTGCCGACGTTTCGTATCCACTCGTATGGGATATCTTCAGGGCTCAACTACTGCTACTATTTGTTGCACTGAAACTGGGAAAACGGGATACCAGTGACGTGGTTCCAGCCCGGAAGCCCAGAAGAAGATAGTATGGACCACGACCGCGGAAGTCTACGTACCAGATTATACTATAATGCCATTTATGGCAGTTAGTGGACTTGGGTATCACCGTTCTCTATAATCGTATGGTAATACGCATGCCTGGTAAGAACTCGAGTCTCACCAAAAAGTAGTAAATTTTCTCAAAAAATTTCTGCAATATACGATGTAAAAAGCAGTAAAAATTAGAATTTTCCAGGTTCATACCGTAAAAGCTCATAATTATATACAGAGTGAATACAGTTGATTTATTTGTTTGATTACAGAAGATTAAATATATTCACTATCTAATATTTAAAATGCCGTATTCTGTAAGAAAAACAAGCATATGCGCAGCTCTAGCAATTTAAACCAAAAAGTAGCATTATGCAGGTATTTTATTTCGAAATCAGCAAAATTGTTCGTAAACAAGATATTAATGAAAGTTGAAAGGATAATGGACATTGAATATTGGATACTGGGTATAATTTTCTCTAGTTAACTTTCCGACAGACTTATTAATATAAAACATGTTTCCTTTGTTAAATTTATTTTAATACGTTGTGGAATAAAGTTTCTCCTAGTTTCAAAATGTAAAAGCCTCGAGATTCTATTTCGAAACTGTTTACTTAAAAGTCTCAATTAACTACTCTTTTCACCAAGTATACTATTACTTAATTCACTTCATTTCACCGGGGCAACTTCGCACCGCATGTCAACTTTAGTCATTTCCCGTGTTTTTCTTTAATTCACGTTTTTAAGCTGTCAACTTTTCTTCATTTTAATTGTTTCGTGTTTCCATTTGTAATGTTAACATTAAAAGTTTCCCATCTTTGGATTTAGATTTTTAAATACTTTAATTGGTTTTTAAATATAACCTGATGTTTTGAAATTTGTCTTCTTGGTCGCACGGTCAACTTTAACTACGAAATATCTTCAGCTTTTCTTTTAAATTTAAACGTCGTTCTAATTAAAAGAATGTTTTTTAAACTTAATCGTCGTTTGAATTAAAATAATCCGCGGAAGAAGAATATGAACATAATAGGATATGCAAATTACTTTTAAAATTAATTTAAAAATTAAGGATTAAGTACATACATTGATTACAAATATATGGAAATATATTATCAACAAGGTTTATCAAAAATTCCTAATTTTTTAAGGCAAAAAGGGAAAAGAAAATTATTTTAGACTTTTATTTAAAAGACATATCTTTTAGTTTCCAATTTTCATCCAGCTTAAGACGACTTTTGGAGATGTCATCCTTAACTGACACAAAACGTTTTTGTACATTGTAGGCCGAAGAAGCTTCCTTTTTTTGACAATACTTATTCTTTGCTAATAAAAGGACATTATTTAAAGTTGTCAAATATTGTAGTTTTAAAAAATATATTTTGAGGTAGTGGCCACCATGCACTGATGCAACGAATTTCTGAAGAATTCAGATTATTTACTGTTAAATAAAATTCTTCAGCTGAAGCAGATTTTTGGAGCGATGTTTAAAAGCATCTGCCTTGAGGATCCCTATTTAAAAAAAATCACTGGATTTTAGGTTCGACTTTTATAGCTCACTCATGTTTGTCCTAAACCTCTCTACCGGCAAAACAATCGATTTCCTGTCAGGAACCGGAACACTAGGCTGAATTCCGAAGTTAGTACGGGGGTACTATCGTCACGTAGAAGAGCTTGTTCGTAAAACAACTTCCTTAACAATGCGCCTTCAAAAAAATAAGTTTCCTGTAATAATTGACAATTAGAGCCATATGGGACCATATCCATATAAACTATCGTCTTATAATCAAAAAATGTTGCTGCTATTGCTTAGCTCTATTTTTAAGCTCATACTTTTTGGGTGGTTGTTCTCTTTTTTCTACTGGTTGTGGTTTATGCTGCTTCATCTACAGATCATTACAACACACCCAAGTTTCATACTCGGTAATAATAGTTTTACACTGTTCTTCACCTTTTTTGCACATACTTATTCTAATATAGTAAAATTGCTTTTCATTGTCTGACTTGGTGTAAACACAAAATTTAGCGAGGACATAATTTAAATATGCTTAAATGTTTGTGTGAGAAGATAATCTAATAAATATTTTAAACATGTTAGAAAGTTGAATCTGTGCGAATAATTACTGCTCGAATGGTAACAACATCATCAATTAGTATACTAATTTTCCGACCATCTTTAAATTCTTTACATATGCAAAAAAATAGATATAGCCATTAAAAATACCCTAATCATGAACAATGTTTTCGTTGCTGATTTTCCCAGACGAACACAAAATTTGATCGTCTTTACTTTTTCATTTCCAAACGTCATAATTTTAGAGGCAGGAAAACTATCACTACAAATTTCGAGTTCGATCAACCTTAAGTAATTAACTTGAGGGAATTATCATTTTGCAAAATGAAAGAAACCCATTTGGATAATATTCTCTCTGTTTTTTAAGGCGTTGTCGCACATCGTACAGTACCGTTATAAATTCCTAGTCTTTGCTGCGTTTTGATAATAGCATCCACCAGATGCTTATAACTGTCAAATAATACCAGGCTACGTGATGAGCTCTGAATTGAGAGAAACGACCATCGTAGTCATTAATTTGTCCAGCAGTGGTTATTTTCATTATTGACTTTACTGATAAGCTCTCGCAAGTCTATAAATTATACATAGCTTCTCTTCATCCTCGAATTGACCGAATATTATAACATTTTGTTGTGACCATATTGGACAGAAGGTGGGAAAGGCGAGAAGTGGGAAAATCTTTATAGAAAGTACTCAAAGCATTTCCAATGCATTTCATCTTCGCGTGTTTCAATAGAAAGGAAATAAATGTCTAAACAAGCTGCCAGCCTGATATATATTTGAAAAGATACAAGTCACTCGAAATTCATTTATTCCGCAGGAAATTTGAATATTGAAAAAGGTGGGAGTACTTTTAACAAAACACACTATTCATTTAACTAACAAAAATACCTGTTTTTATTACATATGCTTTCTATTCTTTAGCTTATTTCTAAGAGAATCAGCATATGAAATATTTCTTGCTATATGTTTATGTTTTCATAATATCCCCATATCGCTCTCATTGCAAATTGATATTTTATGAACATTTTAAACTGCTTGCGTTTCAAAAATGAATTTTGTTTTTCCAAAATTGATCTTTCCTTTATCCATCACACATACATGCATAGGTAGATATGAATATGCAAACGCAAAAAGTTCACATCATTTATTGAGTTCTGTTGACTCTATCACGCGTCCTGTTTATTAGAAGTGACACGTCCAAAGCCATCCGCTTCGATATGCGAAGATTAATTGCCTTTATTACAGATTACGGTATAGTTACTGGTACGCAAATACCGGAATACCCATGTGCCTTCGTCTACAGTTGTAACGAGTCCAGATTGGGATATTTTCACAGTCCCAATTATCCTGGCCCATATCCGAGAGACACCGAATGCCACTACTTTTTCTACGGTAACGAAAACGAAAAAGTTCACCTGCATTTTCACTTTTTCGACATAGAAGGCGTCAAACCGTAAGTGAGGTTATATTTACCTGTTTTCATGAATGTACACAAGTAATTTTTAAGTTAGAAAAAAATTTAATAAACTATGTCTTTTAGAGAGGTTGCACTGAAACAGTTTCAGTGCAACCACAGTACGAGTAGTAGCAGCATTTTAGCTCTTAAGGTGTTTCATAATTGAAAGCGAAGTGTTGATAGCACAAGTGGCGAGGAGATCACAATTAAATCTTTCTGTAATTGGAAAAGATATCATATCTAGTTTTGTATTAAATAAATCTGGAATTCAAATTAATGCAAGAACCTTATACATAACTAAGGAAAACAAAATTAAATATTTTAAACATTTATTTTGTTAATACCTCTTGATTTTAATAATGAAACGGAATTAATATGGTATGGACTTCGATTAAAAAAGGCAGTCGAGTGAAAAGGAATCTATCAAAAGGAAAATCAGAACTTTAGTAACACTCCCACTCACGCATTTGCTTTAATGTCAATAAAAAATTAATGCAATTAATTTAATTTAAATATTCTTCTTAAAAGCAAATAGGAAGTGTTCATCTATATGTTTTCTTTTCAAAATTTTATTAAATTCTAATAACAATATTTTAAATCATTTTAAAATATCTGAACAAGACTGGTTTTGATGGGTGTTTGTAACATTATAAATATACTGAAAGAACAAAATAAATCGAAGGAAATCAATTAATAAATGAAATGTAGTGTTTACTACACAAATATTCCGGAATAGATATAACAAAAAAAAAATTTTTAATATTGATTTATCAGAAAAAAATATTGTTTACAAAAGTTTTTGATTACTTTGAAACATTCAATTTATAGAATATTATATGGAGCGTTCTTGACATTTGACTTTTACATTTCTTCATGAAAATGAAGAAATGCAAAAGTGCACCCTAATAAAGTAACATTCTTTACGATTTTTTGAAATGTCAACAAAAGAAGGTGTTTAGAAATTGTTGAATTCAAGTTAAAAACAGAATTAGAGACAGGTTACTATACTAAAAGGACAAAATAAATTGGAAGAAATTAATGCATTAACAAAATGGGTTCGCATAATACTCGCCGTTGATAGTTTTTCCTTTTTTGAAGATAGTCAATGAAAATTATTCCACGCGCATCCTAAAAAACCGATGCCGTGACCTTGCCAGCAGATGAAACGGTTTTCGCCTTCATTGGAGCCGATACTTTCTTTTGAGTCCATTGTTTTGATTGTTCTTTTGTCTCGGGTGTGAAGTGATGGACCCATGTTTCATCTATGGTTATGAAATGGCGCAAAAATTCTGCTTTATTGCTGTGAAACTTCGCTAAACACTCAATAGAAACATCTTCACGACACTGTTTTTGCTCGAGTGTGAGCAAACGAGGCACCTATCTTGCACACAGGTTTCTCATGTCCAAATTTTCAGATAATATGCGATGTACCGCACTTTTTGGAATGCCTTCTATGTCTGCTAGCTCGCGCACTTTCAGACGACGATCATCCAGTACCGCTTTGTGAATTTTCTGACCTTGGCAGCTCGTACGGCCTCGTTTAAAGTCGGCTACCCAATATTTCACTGTTCTAAACGAAGGAGCACATCACTCAGAGTAGAATCCAGTTCAGCTTTTATATTGGTTGGGCTGAGGCCTTTCAAATAAAAATATTGTATCACGTAACGATGACCAATTTTCTCCATTTTTACAAATTCACTGAAAACCCTCACTATTGATGGCTGCCAAACAAATACTAAACAACGTGGCGTCTTCAAACTTGAATCATATACTTTATAGATTCTATGCTTTCTAATACAGTGATATTTTTCAAACAACTACCGCCATCTCTAGGTCAGGCCGAGTACTTATGGGACCACCTTAGTATCTACAGGAATCAAGAGGGAACGACATGGTTATGATCCTAGGTGCACGTACAATTTTTTCAAGAATTTTGTTTTTATAAAAAAGCCTGTTTCTTAATCTACTTTTCAACATGATTATCGCCAATATTACCAACTTCTGAATTACATCCTCATTGAAATCTATGACTTAAACATTCTGCCACAATTTCATAAAGAACAGTCCTTGAAACTTGCGTAAACTCATCAGACAATGTCGAAATCTTAAAGCGCCTGTTTTCTTAAACTTTTGCATCAACTTTTTGCACAAGTCTTCAATAATGATCAACGGTCGCCCGCTATGTTACGTCAATATGAGCATTTCGGCATATCTTTAAACTTTATAACTCATTTTCATACCATTCCCTCGATCATAGAGTTTTCTCCACACACTTCACATTTGTCGATAAACTTCAACCGCTTTCTTGGCTTTTGCGGGCAAAAAATGAATAAGTTCATATTTCACAATCGGTGGAAGTTTCAATCGTCTGAGACATTTT
The DNA here is from genome assembly GCA_031893035.1 of Dermolepida albohirtum. NCBI lineage: Eukaryota > Metazoa > Arthropoda > Insecta > Coleoptera > Scarabaeidae > Dermolepida > Dermolepida albohirtum. The sequence goes on from JAVIWB010001639.1 coordinate 159,329, forward strand.
AAATACACACAAACAAACGTAAACACGAGTAAATGCTTCCGTTCTGTGACTCTCTAACCAACAGATGTAGGTTCTCGACGCGCATACACGGAACGTGTTTAAAAACGACGTATACTTAAAACACGCGTCTCGTGTATGTAAACAACACAAGCGTTTATAGAAAAGCTGTAAGTAAAAGCATTTACAAGAGCAATTAGGCGTAAGAAAGAATGAGATTTAAAGATGGCTCTTAATATACGATATACTACTGTGGGCAAAAAATAGTAAGGCTTTGTTCATAATTTTTAAATTCTTAATTTATTCTTCCAAATCTGTTTCGTCCCCCTCAAAGTAATCCCCCCTGGCCCCAATACACTTGTGCCAACGTTTCTTCCAATTCTCGAAACAGTTGTTAAAGTCAATTTCAGGAATAGCCTTCAATGCACGTAGCGATTCACGTTTAATATCTTCAGTTGACTCAAAACGGAGTGGTCGTTTGAATTTGCTGAATAGCCAGATGTCACATGGAGCTAAATCAGGCGCATACGGTAGTTGCGGCACGATATTGGTTGAAAATTTGGTGAAAAACTCACGAAGAATTAATGCATTATGCGACGGTGCATTATCGTGGTGCAAAACCAAGAGTTGTCGGCCCATAATTCTGGCTTCTTTTTACGAATAGCATTGCACAAACGACGCATAACACTCAAATAGTATTCTTTGTTGACAGTTTGGCCGGTTGGAAGGAATTCGGAGTGCACCACACCTCGATCATCGAAGAAAACTGTCAACATAACCTTGATTTTTGACTTGCTTTGACGTGGTTTTTTGGGCTTCGGCTCACCTTTGATACGATATTCGGCCGATTGATCGTCTGTTTCCGGGTCATAAGCGTAGATCCAAATCTCATCCCCAGTTATGATGCCTTTCATTTTGTCTTGATGGTCGGAAAGCATTGTTTCACACACGTCAACGCGACGCTGTTTTTCGAAAAAATTGAGTGATTTTGGAACAAATCGTGCTTCCACTTTTCTTAGGCCCAAATGATCTTTCAAAATGATTTTCACTGATCCTTTCGAAATTCCAACGATGCCAGTAAGGTCTGACTGTTAATCGTCGATTCTCAAGCACCAATTCCTTGATTCTATTGACGTGTTGATCATCAGTTGATGTTGATGGCCGTCCTGGACGTGGTTCATCATCAACGCGTTCTCGACCCTCTTTGAATAATTTGTACCAATCAAAAACACTTGCTCGCGACAAACAATTACCACCGAAGGCCTTTTGCAACATTCTGAACGTTTCGGCACCAGAAATTTGATTCCGTACACAAAATTTAATGGAACTTCTTTGTTGAATAATTTCACTCATTGTAAAAATCGCCGAATGCACTTTTTGTGCTTCAGAAAGACAAGCGTATACTAAACACTAATAATTATTTTGATGTGACATTTGGCACAGATGTCACTGACAGTCATACCAACCTAGAAAAAAAATATTTCGACGAACGGGTTTTCGCGCGAAATTTAAATTAAAAAGTCTTACTATTTTTTGCCCACAGTAGTATGATCAAATAAATATAAAATTTTCTAACGTAAAGAGTTAATTCTAGGTTACATAATCCAAATAGATGATATATACAGAACAGCAAAAAAAACTATAATTAATAGGGGTAACAATACTGGAGCCAATAGATATAAGGACAACACAGTAACGAGGCTATTACACAAATATGATTAAGTGAAAAACGTGATCACATCTATGGTTCTTCTAGTTGTTCTTAAACTAAATAAGTTTTCTCTTCAATCTACATGTTATCTTTATTGCTGTTGTTTTGTGAGTTATGTGTCAACGATAGAATAACATAGTAACAAAGCTTTTACACAAACTACATTAAGTAAAAAACGTTAATAAAGCCATGATTAACAAAAGAAAAAAAATTATTAAATACAGGGGAATATAGTTTACACCGGATAATTAATATTAGACAGTCCCTTCACTATAGTAATGTTAACATAGATCAAAATTTATCTGTTAGGCAAACAAAACATTGTTACGTTTTGTTTGCCTAACAGAATCTGCCTAAAGTTTGCCTAACAGAAATCTTATTTTTAATTCTTATTTTCAATTTCTAATGAAAAAAATTGTTTACTTTTCAATTAAACATAGAATTTGCGATATTCAACAATTTCTAAACAATCCCTCAAAAAGTTAAGAATAATTGCCCTCTACTACAATGAACTTTTAGTTTTCTTAATTTTTAGAACGCTCTATATAATACTTTATAAATTGAAATGCTGTAGCTGGACAAGAAGACTTTTTAGAAGAGGAGATAAGAAATCAAATGTTGAATTTTCTGTCTGATCCCTTCCCAAGCTGCTATGCTTTTGTTGTCAACACCAAATAAATCTTGATTCTTTTATATTCAAACTTTATCCATCAGGACTTCACTTTCCGCAACTAGAAAATTCTTTAACAATCAGGTTTTCCTCCTTTCGTATTTTTACCACAGCGTCACAACTCTTTCACAACCAGTAACTACATTGTAACACAGGTGTAACACGATTTCCGCCAGCGACTACGTCGAATTCTCAAACTTCATGAGCATCGATTCAAGATATTCGCGCCACTGTGGACACCTCAAAGAATTCCACATCGAGTCGGAACGGAAGTTCTTCAGGGTCACCTTCCGGTCGAACGATCGACTGGACGGGGCCGGCTTCAACGCCTCCTACGTTTTCCTGGACAAGATTCAATCTTACACGGTCGCCAGTTCCAATTCACAGGCGGTCCGTATTTTAGGTAAGGATAATAGGGGAAAATAAGAAAAAGCCGATAGATTGTTAGGAGTTAGGTCGAGCTTATCTGACTTTAACGTTAAACTTTACTTTCAGATCGATGTGTGGCGCACGTGCTATCAATAATGGTGTTCGTCTGGATTGATTTGAAGTTTTACGATGTTATTTGAAAAATTTCTGTTCTTCAGTTTATTTTGAGATTTCGTGTTGGATAAATGTGATTGAATGGCCGTTTTTATTTAGTTAGAAGGTGCGAACCAAATTGATTGAAGCTAATTTAAAATTTTATCTTATTTATCAAGATTGTAACGAACTTTTCTTAAAAATTTATTTATTAGAAATTCTTGTAACAAGCAAGACCATTTATAGTAACAAATATAGACATAAATAAATCTAATTAAAAATCTTCAGAAAATTATTCCTATATTTTTATTATAGGGTAAAATAAGATTTATCTGTTCAAAATGTTCTTGACCGACTTGAAAATGGGGCAATATTGATAGAATTACTATATTTACGTATATATTTGTCAGGCATGATCATTAAATGGGGTGCTGCGATGTTTCGGGCGCTTAGATTTTATAGCTTGTTTGTGGCGATCGAGCAAGACAAATAAATTAGATCATTTTGTAGAAGAAAATTATAGCTGCTATAAAATCGAACAAAACAAGAGTTAGAAACCATTTCACACTAGAAATAAAGCAAAAAGTCCAGTGATGAAAGCAAGTCAAAGTCCACCACAGAAAGCGAAAAGAATTCCATCTGCAGAAAAGTTATACAAATTACGTAGGCTTTCATGGCCGGTGTCACTTGTTGTATGATTTTTTTACAAGTTTCACCATATTGTCATAGTTTTTATCATCGTTTTGGCGTTCAAATTGAACACTGAAACGACGCTAGTAACTGCTACAAACGGAGAAACACGCAAAAATATTGTATTGTGAATACAGTTTTCTGAACGAGACAAAAATATCTACCGCTTATTTTGCAGAGTTGAACATATTGTAGTTTTCTGAGGACAAAAATTTTATGTTTTTTCTTGTCAAGCAGAGAACATTCTAAAGTCAAGAAATTTTAAATTCTCCTTGACGGAGATTTGCACTTTAATATTTTTGTGTAATATCTCATCTTTAAGCAAATTTAACGATTATAGGTTTAAATCTGATATTCCGTAAACTCTCTTCAGACACCATCTGCTTCTGGGCTTCCGAGCTAGAACTGCGTCACTTGTATATCTGCCGACGTTTCAGTTTCAGTGCAGTAGTTCAGCCCTGAAGATGTCCCATACAAATGGGTACGAAACGTCGGCAGATATACAAATGATGCAGTTCCAGCCCGGAAGTCCAGAAGCAGATAGCATGGACCACGACCGCGGAAGTCTACGTACCAGATCTCTTCAGACACATCTCTTACTTTGGTATTCAATTTTTTTTAAACCCAATCTCATCCACGAGTTCTTTTTTTTTCTATTTCTTCCACTATCTTTGCAATCATGTTTGGTCATAATTTGTCAATTTGTTAAGATCGGTTTAAGATCTGTGTTAATTTGATGAACATTAACCTGTTAATCTGAAGAAGTGTATTCAGTTCCTACTACATTTTCTAATATCGGCGACGTTTTTTCAGTTAAAAAGTTAGTAAAACACTAGGCTGTATCTAGCTAGTTCACCAACCTGGTAACATGTCTTTAGTTTCGAATGTAACAGTCGAACTGAAAAGTCCGCGGTCTATCATAGTAAAACACAGTTTTTTGGCAAAACTCGATTTTATTATTCAACATAGTTGCCTTCGAGGGCGATACACCGATTATAGCGTTCTTCCAACTTTTCGATACCATTTTTGTAGTGCGAATTGTCTTTAGCCTCGAAATAGGCCTCAGTTTCGGCGATCACCTCCTCATCCCTGCTAAATTTCTTCCCGGCGAGCATTCTCTTGAGGTCTGCAAACAGGAAATAGTCGCTGGGGGCCACATCTGAAAAGTACGGTGGATGGGGAAGTAATTCGAAACCCAATTCACTTAATTTGGCCATTGTTTTCATTGATTTGTAACACGGTACATTGTCTTGGTGAAACAGCACTTTCTTCTCCTTCATATGGGGCCGTTTTTTTGCGATTTCGTTCTTCAAACGGTCCAATAACGCTGGATAATAGTCGCTGTTGATGGACTGGCCCTTTTTAAGATAATCTAAGAAAATTATTCCATGCGCATCCCAAAAAACTGACGCCATAACTTTTCCAGCTGACTGTTGCGTCTTTCCACGCTTTGGAGCCAGTTCATCGCGTGCAGTCCACTCGGCTGACTGTCGATTGGACTCTGGAGTATAGTGATGAATCCATGTTTCATCCATTGTCAGATATCGACGCAAAAACTCGGTTTTATTACGATTTAACAGCTTTAAACACAGCTCAGAATCATCAACTCGTTGTTGTTTTTGATCGAATGTGAGCTCGCGCGGTACCCATTTTGCACAGAGCTTCCGCATGCCCAAATATTCATGCACGATGTGTCCAACACGTTTCTTTGATATCTTTAGGATGTCAGCTATCTCGATCAACTTTACTTTACGGTCATTTAAAATGATTTTGCGAACTTTTTTGATGTTTTCGTCGGTGACAGCCTCTCTTGGTCATCCACTGCGTTCGCCGTCTTCGGTGCTCATTTCACCACGTTTAAACTTAGCATACCAATCAATTATGGTTGATTTTCCTGTCGCAGAGTCCGGAAACTCCTCATCAAGCCATGCTTTTGCTTCAACGGTATTTTTTCCCTTCAAAAAGAAGTGCTTTATCAGCACACAAAATTCTTTTTTTCCATTTTTTTAAATAACAAAAGTAGCTTCACTCTTAACGCAATATCTCAGTAACTAATGGTCGGATTGCTGTCAAATTTTGACACGTTTCGTTTGAAGGTTAGTACTATCTAAAAACATATGGACTTAATAACAGTAACGCCTTCTATGTGTCAGACCGGGGACTTTTCAGCCGACCTGGTATAACATACCTACTCTACTACAATTCCGAATTTCTTTCGAGATCTAATGGGTTCTATTATAATGTCGATTTAAATTAATAAATACGCAAAATGTTTCACCACATAGTGGTTTCATTAGAAATTTAATGTAAAAAAAATTGTAACATTCTGTATATTAATTTAGTCATGAATTTTCATCAAGTAAAGTCCAAATCAATCCAGTATAATATAAATTGGAAGTTTCACTTTTCATGTTTTTCAATTATTTCGCTTGTTAAGCATTCCAGTTTTTCTACGTATTAGATTACTGCTATAAAATTACCTGCAGAACAGAAACTGCGTTCGAATCTAGTTTCTTCGCTGGTCACAATTAGAATTTTCATTTTTCAAGAATTTCCCCTATTCACACACTGTTTATATAAATCTCAGAACCAGCTGGGAAGCAGCTGCCACTTCTGTCTTAATCCTTTTAGCGCGAATTTGGTAATAAATAGTCTTTTATAATACATCCCAAGTTTTTTCATAACTACTTATTCCCTCGTAATCGAACGATCACAGTTACTAATCTATTTTCTGTTAATATAAAGAAGGCACGCGTACGTACATACATTAGAATTACACTAAAAAATAACTAAAGGCCTCGTAAATACTAGTGGACGACCTACATCCAGAGTAGGAAAAAATTCTGCTCGCGAGTACAATTTTATTTAATTGGTTTGTTTTAAAATTTGTGCTCGCGAGTTTTATTATTAAACTGGCGAGCACAAATTCAACTCGTGAGCAGAGTAGGAAAAAATTCTGCTCGCGAGTACAATTTTGTTTAATTCGTTCGTTTTAAAATTTGTGCTCGCGAGTTTTGCTATTTAATTCGCGTGCACAAACTGAACTCGTGAGGAGAGTAGGAAAAAATTCTGCTCGCGAGCATAATTATATTTAATTCGTTCGTTTTAAAATTTGTGCTCGCGTATTTTATTATTTAACTCGCGAGCACAAACTCAACTCGTAAGAATAGTTCTTTTTAATATATTGGGTTGGCAACTAAGTACTTTCGGTTTTGTAGTATAAAATAAAACAGTTTTTTTTAAACAAAGAATAGTTTTTAATCAATTATATATTTTCTATTTTGCTCAGTGACCTTTTGCCATCATTCTTTCAGCTGCATGATTCCGCGCTCATAAAGTTTCTGGTCCTTATCAGTAAAAAAGTGAACCAGGTGCGAGTGAAGGTCATCGTCATTTGTGAAAGTTTTACCATTCAAGAATTCTGCAAACTTCGAAATAAATGGTAATCAGATGGTGCTAGATCAGGGCTGTATGGGGGATGTGGCATCACTTCTCATCCAAGCTCCAATAGTTCCCCACGAGTTGCCAAAGATGTGTGAGGCCTTGCATTATCTTGATGGAAAACTACACCTTTCCGATTTGACAATTCTGGCCGTTTTTCTTTAATTGCTCCGTCCAGTTTTATTAATTGTTGACAGTAAACATCAGAATTGATCGTTTGGTTCCTTGGAAGCAGCTCAAAAAACACAACACTTTTGTAATCCCACCAAACTGACAGCATGATCTTTTTTGGATGCAATTCAGCTTTCGATGTGGTTTGAGCTGGTTTATCGTGTTTGCTCCATGACCGTTTTCAAACTATGTTACTGTACAGGACCCATTTTTCATCACCAGTGATGATTCTTTTTAAGAAAGGGTCGGTTTCATTTCGTCTAAGATGCATATCGCACAAGTTGATTCTTTGTGTTAATTGAATTTCTTTCAATTCGTGAGGTACCCAAATATCAAGCTTCTTAACTAGCCCAAGACATTTTAAATGTTCTTCAATTGTTGCGTGCGATATATGTAGCCTCTCTGCAACCTCTCCAACAGTTATATGACGATCCTCTTCAATTATGACTTTGATTTGGTCATCATCAACTTCAGTAGGCCGGCCAGAACGTTGCTCAACTTTGAGGGAAAAATCTCCAGAACGGAGTTTTTTATACCAATTCTGACACGTGCGCTCTATTAAGCAATTAGCACCATAAACTTCACATATCTTTTTGTGAGCCGCAGCAGCTTTCTTTCCTTTACGGAAATAAAATAGTAAAATATGTCGAAAATGTTCGTCTCTGCACTCCATTTAAAATTAATCCACAACTAATAGCTTTAATAAAAATCACGCACTACTTGCTTCTGAAGTTACGTCAATGTGACTAGTATCACGCGACAAACGGTAAAGTACAGCACTAACATACGTTACACAAAAAATAAAGCAACGCTCTCTATCAGTAAAAACCGAAAGAACTTAGTTGCCAACCCAATAGAAAATATAACTCTTTCGAATTGAATTCGCTCGCGAGCGAGTTTAATTCGAGCACTTTCCGTACTCTGCCTACATCACCAAATATAAGATTAGCTTGCAGAAATGGGTACTAATAATGATAGTTGTAATCTCAAAGGTACGAGCTAGTCGTTGAGAAGTAACTAACGGCGAGTTGCCAAAGATGTGTGAGGCCTTGCATTATCTTGATGGAAAACTACACCTTTCCGATTTGACAATTCTGGCCGTTTTTCTTTAATTGCTCCGTCCAGTTTTATTAATTGTTGACAGTAAACATCAGAATTGATCGTTTGGTTCCTTGGAAGCAGCTCAAAAAACACAACACCTTTGTAATCCCACCAAACTGACAGCATGATCTTTTTTGGATGCAATTCAGCTTTCGATGTGGTTTGAGCTGGTTTATCGTGTTTGCTCCATGACCGTTTTCAAACTAAACAGGACCCATTTTTCATCACCAGTGATGATTCTTTTTAAGAAAGGGTCGGTTTCATTTCGTCTAAGATGCATATCGCACAAGTTGATTCTTTGTGTTAATTGAATTTCTTTCAATTCGTGAGGTACCCAAATATCAAGCTTTTTAACTAGCCCAAGACATTTTAAATGTTCTTTAATTGTTGCGTGCGATATATGTAGCCTCTCTGCAACCTCTCCAACAGTTATATGACGATCCTCTTCAATTATGACTTTGATTTGGTCATCATTAACTTCAGTAGGCCGACCAGAACGTTGCTCATCTTTGAGGGAAAAATCTCCAGAACGGAGTTTTTTATACCAATTCTGACACGTGCGCTCTATTAAGCAATTAGCACCATAAACTTCACATATCTTTTTGTGAGCCGCAGCAGCTTTCGTGCCTTTACGGAAATAAAATAGTAAAATATAGAAAAATCACGCACTACTTGCTTCTGAAGTTACGTCAATGTGACTAGTATCACGCGACAAACGGTAAAGTACAGCACTAACATACGTTACACAAAAAATAAAGCAACGCTCTCTATCAGTAAAAACCGAAAGTACTTAGTTGCCAACCCAATAGAAAATATAACTCTTTCGAATTGAATTCGTTCGCGAGCGAGTTTAATTCGAGCACTTTCCGTACTCTGCCTACATCACCAAATATAAGATTAGCTTGCAGAAATGGGTACTAATAATGATAGTTGTAATCTCAAAGGTACGAGCTAGTCGTTGAGAAGTAACTAACGGCGATCTATGTATTATCTATCAAGGAAAATAGAAAAAAATTATTTTTTAAATTTCATGTTTTTTTCATTAAAGCCTATTATATTATAATATCTGCAATGTGTAAATTTGAAATTGGTGCTTTGTACAAAATTTGGTATCGCTTACTGTACTACTAAATTATTCTACAAATTTAATAAGTTGAAACTGTGTAGATATTATCATTATTTATGTTAGAATTATCAGTTAATTACAAGAATATTTATGGTTATAGTTACAGCTATCGTCTTTATGGAAACTCATATTACAACGTATATATGGATTCTTTTTATAATCTTTTATGACAAAAAAATTAACTTTAACATTTACAGTAAGTACGTTTTATCTTAAAACAGTAATTATCATCTTTAGTGCATGTTCAATCAATTTGGTACATCATGTCTCAATAATTTAACTTAAAATTACCATTATTCAAATATTACGCAATATATTTTATATTATAAATGTTGGATAATACAATCATGAATAAAAATAATGACACACTAATTCATTATACCTAGTCCTGCCATAAATACTGATATAAAGGTATTTAAGTACAAAAAGAAAACTGCAAGTTGGATTTAAATTATTTTTTGATAGTTTATTTTGGCAATAGTGCTACAAAAGCTGAATGAGCGACAAAATACAATGCAAATTACTCGAAATGGCCGTCATTTGCCTTAATACAACGCCGAAGTCTGCAGGGCCACTCATCAATCGCTGCACGGACGATATCCATGGGAAAATTGTCGACTGCTTCTGTTAACGCTTGCTTCAATGATCCCAGGTTGCGATGGGGTCTTCTACAGACCATGCCCTCTAATATTGACCACAGTTTGTAGTCGAGCGGATTTAGGTCTGGGCTTGCTGGCGGCCAATAATCAGTACTAATAAACTCAGGTACATGATTTTCAAGCCATTGCTGAGTTGTTTTGACCTTGTGAGCGGGTGCAGAGTCTTGTTGGAATATCCATGGTTGGTTTTGGGGGCTCCACTATATTGCTTAAAATGTCTCGTTGATAGATTTTGGCCGCTGTTTTAACACCTTTTTCACAAAAATGCAAGGAAGCAACACCGTCATAGGATACTCCCCACCAAACCATCACTGAAGCAGGAAAATGACCTCGCTGAATCCTTGGCACCACTTCACTGGCTTCCTTAAAGGACCGTGCATACACTCTACCATTCTGCTTGTTAAAAGTTTCTTCCACGGTAAAAATCTTTCATCAGAAAACAGAATTTTTTTGTAACGCTCTTTGCCGTACAACGATATCAGATATCTGCATTTTTTCTTCCTATTCTTTTTTAATTCAACGTTAAGGCGCTGTCCTGTTTGTCGTTCGAAAAGTCCTAGGTCTTGTTTAATGATACGGCTCATGGTTCTCGGAACAATACCCATTTCACGAGCCATGATTTTCTGTTTGCGGACAGGATGTCGATTGATGCGGGACCTCACAGCATTGATGGCCTGTTGTGTACGAACTATGCGAGGCCTGTCAGATCTTTTACGGTCGATTACATTTCCAGTATCAATGAATAACTTAACAGTACGATACACAAACACACGCGTAATATTTAACGGTTTCGATAAATCAAAAATACGGGCTCTTTCTATTCCACACTTATGAAGTGCAATAACCGCAATACGGCTCTCTTTATCCGACCATTCCATAATGACGACTCACGCTATAGTGAAATTATTCGGCACTTTTGTAAAGCATATATCAAATGTCAGAACTGCCAACATAAAATTTTTGTGCTTTCAAGTTATCATCTGCAAAAAGGTGCGTTTACACTTGTATCAATACTTATGGCACGACTAGGTACAAAACAAAATGCATTGACAAATATATCACACATTCTGATGATTGTACTTGTTATGAATGACTGTATTTATATTGTTAAGTTTCAAGCAAAAATTTATTGTTTTATATGTATGTTGATGCTATTACAATTGTTTTGTTATTACACGTAAACTATGAAAATATGTTATATTTCAAAAGTCTTGAATATAGTGTCAATTACACAGAAAACTAATAAAGAGGAAAAAATTTTCAGAGATTTATTACAATAACTAATTTTGAACTATGACATTGACACTACATTTAAGAAAAAATTTGCAAAATATGTGTGTAAAGTCTATACAAGTGACGTTTTGATAACATATCTTCCGTACGATGGACTGTTTTCATTTTACTTAATACGTTACAGAAACATATGTTCGAATAGTATCATGAAACACATTCGTAAAAGAAGTTTTTTAATGTGAAATCAATGGTTATTATGTACATGTACAAAAGATACTGTATCTACGTGTGATGTAAATAAATTTGTATTTTGTTTAAAATTGTCTTTTATTTAACAAGATAATAATAATACAATCAATGCTTCACAATTCAGCTTCTTTGAGATGTATGTATAAGGGTTGGCTGAAAAGTTCGTATAATAATGGGTAGATAGCCCAGTTTCAGACTATTTTTGTCGTTTTGGGATGCAAAGGGTATTCATTTTATTAACTACCTTCCAAAATACCAAATCATCGCAAGTACATATTATACGTTTTGGTGTAGGCAAGAAAAAGATTGTTTTCACTAACACAATACACAGCTCCACACAATTGTTGTCGCTATGGAAAAAACGAATGAATTAGACGTCGATTTTTTATCGCCTCTGTCTTATTCTCTAGATTTAGTATTTTTGTAATGTTAAAAGTGTCGTGGGTGGTTATTTTAACGACCTAGAGAGTTCTAAATTTTATCAAGGCATAGAGACTTTAGATCATTGCTGGTCCAAACGTATCGAAGTAATAGAATTGTGTTGAGAAAGAAACGAAATTTCAAAACGCAAGATTATTATCTGTATATTAATTCTCCTCTTCTATTATCAAACTCATAACACATCGTGAAAAGGCTGATGCGTAAAAACGGAACTTCAAAATTTAATATTAAATTTATTTAAAATAAATATAGATTACATTACTTTTCTACGATTTATTTAAACTCAATAAAATTTACAAAATAGGTTTATTATAATTTAGTATAATATCCACTGAGAGTGGTTTATAACTGCTTGGCATTTCGATTATATTCTTTCCACTAAGGTTATAACATACTCTTGGAGTAAAATATTATTTCTCGAAACTTGGCCTTTTTTGCATATTTCGCTTTCACGAATTCTTCAAAGTTTCATGTAGGCCCATGCATTTTCGTTTAGATTAGAACCTGGAGATTTTGAAGACCAAATCGAGACATTCTCGCAACACCTGTGACTCAAAACACTTCTCGGTGAATGCAGTCAAGCATTTCGATATATATTTTCAATTACTTTCGCACTGAGATTATCTGTAAAAATACATCAATGACCAAAACCTTAAAGCGACCTCAAATACAAACCTTTAGTAAATGTTTAACAGCTCTTTGGAGAAATTTACTTGTAGGGATAAAACAAACCCGAGTTATATAAGATCCTCTCTAGAAACATCTGTAAATATCACAAGACTATAATAATATTCGATATTTTGTTAAACTAAGAACAGTCTTCTAAAATATTTGTCAAGCAATAACGGTTTTATCAAAGTACTTTTTATATTTCTATATAATTTTCACGCATGACGAACAAATGGTTCCACTAGAAACGCTTAAGCCTTTTTGATAAAATCATATCTTTAGGAAATGTTAAAATAATAATTTTATCTTAGATTTTGCCAAGCTTTAGTTTTGATGTCTACCCTCATCTCCAGAAAGACTGTATATAATACGCAATAAAATGTATACAGCAATAAAAGCAACAACGACATGGAATAAAGAAGCGCATTAAATCCATATGAGTAGTAAGTATTAAATTTTTTTAATAAATATTATATTATGAAATATTTCAGAAGAATGAAGCGTTGAAATTAATTTAAAAATTATTAAAGAATTTATATTCAACTTAATTTTCCACGAAATATTTGTATGTGTGGTATTTTACAAACTCAAAAACTGCGAAATTATAGGCTTTATTGCCTGATGTTTCAATTCTCCAATAAATTCAAATAAAAAATTGTAAAGGGTACTGGCGTTCCACAGGAATCTATATTAAAACCAATTCTCTTTTTATGTTACGTTAATAAGCTCGTACGCTATATAATAAATTAAGATGAATTATACAATAAAAAATCTTTTTCAAACTAGAAATAGTCTTAGTCTAGTATATCCCATGTTTCAATTAAGGACATGAGTAGAAAAAGTCAAATGAAGGTCTATAAGGCGATTATTGTACTTGTTCGGATTTATAGAGCGACATTTGACAAATTACACATTAGTAGATGTGCAAATTTCACCAAAAAAACAAAATTAATGCGAATTTCGAACTAAATTTTAATTATTTAGAAAAATATATGTATTATAAGCTATTTGTAAATATAATTAAATATAGATTAACAATAAATGATAAGATATTATAAATAGCAATTCTTGTTAAAGTAATTCAGTTTGTATACATATTAGACAAAATAGATTTTATACAAACTTATTGTAGATTTTAAAAGATTCCTCTTTAATCTATGAAAACACAATAATTTAATCACCTACCATCTAAGTGCTTATACTGGTTGTTTACCGTACACGCGAGAATATTCAGGAGGCTATTCCTTGAACTACAAAATTTTCTTATCCTCGGACGATTTTAGGGAAGACGCTGTATTTCAATAGTATGGGGCGTTAAAGGTTTTCGAAATACATATAAAAATTCTCAGTCTACAAAAACTGTTGCCAAAGTCTCTCAAAAACATCAGGATTGTTTCTTATTGCATTACGCCCATCAACTGTCAGATTTCTCAAGTCTTCTTTATTTTCTATCGTACTAGTGCACCCTAATGTCTTCAAATAGCCCCATAGGAAAATATCCAAGACATTAAGTCTAGAGATCGAGCAGATCATAAGTGAAGGCGACCTCGACCAATCCAGTAAGCTTCATATATTGTGTTTATAAACTCATTATCAATCACACTAAAATGTGTTTCTATACCCTCGCCATAAATCACAATAATCGTTGCCAGTGGTAAACTTTATAGAAACTCAGGGAGTGACTGTCACCGTAGTGTTCTTGGTAGAACTATCAGACCAATTAGACAGTACGCATAATTTAAACCAAAATATTGAAAATTGGTAATGGAAAATATCCAGTACAACATATAAGTTTTTCTCAACTCCCACATAGTTATTATAGAAGCTCCTAATTGGATTTTTTGAGAAATGTCCTTCATCAGTAAAAGAAATCAACGTATGAGTTAAGGGATTTAAACCAATTTATACAGAATACAATGACAAAATTCAATACATGGAAGAAAATCGGTAGGGTTTAGAAGTTTTGCTGCATAATTGAAGAATAACGTTCTACAACACTACGAGGCTACTAAATATCACCAAATTTCATTTAACTCGAATTTTTAACATTTCGCAAGATTCGATTAGTAGATCCAAAACGACGGTTTTAATTTATTCTAAAAGCGAGTTGCCAGTATTCTCGTTTAAGTGTTCATAAAAATTGATTAAGCTTAGCTGCAAATAATTAAAAATATACTCAAAGTTCCAGGAATTTGAAGAAGAATTTCAATTAATAAAGGAGGCACAGATACTGGAACTTGAGCGTAAAAATATTATTTTATTATTTATTAAAAATTAAAAAGTGTATTTTAGTCAGATACGATGGTGAACTGAAAAATTCCTAGACTACGACAAAAGCAAATAAAATTGTAAATTCTAAATATTTTATTGTTTAACATGATCTCCTCTTAACACATATATTACAATAAATCTGACTTCCAAATGTCAACAGAAAAATCATTTTGCTCTATAAACCAAGTTTCTATAACGTAGCTGTATGAGAAACAAACACGTTAGATTCGGATACAAAAATTAGATTTTTAGGTAGTTTTAATTAGGTTTACTATGGCTTTGATACATACTATGAAAAAAGTAATATTAAAAATGCATCTGTTATTTTAGAAAGCAACGTGTTAAATCACGAATAGATTCTCCTCCATTATTTACGATTACCTTCTAACCTAGAAAAATCCGGTGATTTGAAATTGAAGTTGTTAAATCAACTTTGACGCGGGACATTGTTATGAAACGAAATTATTTAAATTTGAAAACCATTTCCATGCCATACTTTCCCCAATTACAGTTTCTCCGTAAATTTCAAATATGAAGAACTGTGCTCATGACATTTTTGACATTGCAATTTTTTGTCAAGGCCCTTATACAAATCTGTCATAAAAATGCCTGAATTATAAAAACAATTACGTTGACTAAACTAAACTATAAATTAGATTAAATTGAAGTGGCTTCTTTAAATAAATTACGTAAAGTTATTTACAACGTGTATGCAAAAATGTTCGCATTATGAACTATACTAAGACTGCACTCTCAATATCGTAAAGTCGTAATCCATAAATTACAATTGACCGGCTCTTGTTAATTTTCAAAAATAATATATCCACTAAAGCCAATGTACATAGTTGTGGTTTCGTTCGACCTATACAAGCATATAATGCTTCTGTCAATCCTCTTGTATTACAGGGTGTTTCAAAAAGAATATACGTATTTCGAATGAATACATTTATTACACTTTAAAACATACGAATATAAAACTTTACACACATACATATCTATGAATCTCTCAAGTTCAGATTACAGATGTTTAATCCATTAGCGCCACGAACAATATCGCATCGATAATCAAATTCCTCCCATACTCGGGCAAGCATGTTCTTCGTTACTGATGTTATGGCAGTACGGATACAGTTCTTCAACTCTTCCAGGTTCTGTGGGAGTGGTGGTACATAAACGTTGTCTTTAACGAAACCCCACAGGAAGAAGTCATAGGGTGCCAAATCCGGTGACTGTGGAGCCCAGCTGAGACATGCTAAGTCGCCATCTCCTTGACGACCAATCCAACGGTTCGATAGAGTTTCATTCATATATTCACGTACTTGGCGACTCCAGTGAGGTGGTGTTCCGTCTTGTTGAAAAATGAAGTTGTCTTCATGCAGCCACGCAAACAACTAGTTTTGTAAAATAGCGAGATACTGCTGACAACGGTTAGCAGTATCTCGCTTTCGGTCTTTGATGGAAACACGGTTAACGAACCGTGTTTCCATCAAAGAAGAATGGGCCGTAAACAGATGGCCGGGATATCGCACGCATTGATTTTAGGCGAATCTCGTACATGTTCAATGGCTGCATGTGGGTTCTGTAGACCCCAAATTCGAACATTGTGTTTGTTTACCAGACTACTAACATGGAAAGTTGCTTCATCACTGAACACTATACGTTGTGCGAAAGTGTTATCATTGTCAATAGCATCATAAACCTCGTTAAAAAATGCCACAGGATTCCGTTTGTCATCAGGACGCAGAGCTTGTAACAACTGTAACTTGTACGGTTTTATAACCAACCGACGTCTCAAAACACGGCAAATTGTTGTTGTAGACAGTCGTAACTCCCGACTGTCACAACGAGTTGATTTTAAAGGATTACGTTGGAAAGCAGTTTGAATTCATGCAACAGTTTCTTCAGAAACACGAGGGCGGCCAGGACTGTTTCCTCTACATACACATCCTGTATCTACAAACTGTCGATACCATCTGCGAATGTTCCACCCATTCGGAGGATCAATTTGGTAGCTCAATCTAAAACGTCTTTGCACCGTAATCACGGAATTGCACTTCGCAAACTCGAGAACACAAAATGATTTCTGCTGCGGAGTAGCCATTTTAAACATGTGACGGTTACCAAGAAAAACAGAAGGCAACTGACATCTAGCGGCTATTAAGTAAACTAGACTATGTATTCGTTTCTCCAATAGCCGAGCTGATGCGTAGCGATCGATAGTTTCGACAAAATAATACTTTGTAGTACGTATATTCTTTTTGAAACACGCTGTATTTCTATGTCAAAGAATATAAATTGTGAACAGTAAACCACTTTGTAACACACGAAGCAAGTCTAGTGTAATATAACTGAATCAAGAACAACAGGATAGACACCGCAATTAAATTCCAGTGTATTTAGGTTCTTCACATAAAACAGTTAACGAAAATAGTTAAAAGGATTTATAATTTTAATATTCTTTGAAACTATGTTAAAACCTACAGGCAAAAGGTAATTGAAATTGTGTTACACGCTCTTTATCAATTACTAGAGCCTTTACTAAAAACACACTTTGCTCATAAAGTTTGAAAATCTGTAACAGTTTAACAATAAGCAAATACACAACGAGAGCTAATTAGAGAAAACTGTATTGAAATTAGATTTTAACGAGAGTACCACAGGGTGCGTGGAATCACGTCACGTACATATAACAGAAGCACACGGTGCGATGTCGGTACATAATCTTATTAACAAAATTTGGAGATTTGATAAAATAAAGAACGCGGTTATTGAATCGTTTATTTGCATATCAATAGCACGCAACATAATAAGCCGCCACGCGTCATTCCACTTACAATGACGAGCTTTCGCAATGACATTTATTCCATTCACTGAATATTCACATTTAAATTTCATCGATATCATCTAATTTTCCTAAATGTGTAGTAATTTTTCGTTAAACGTATTGCAGGAATACTTGCGCTGTACATTGTTCTAAAATTGTTATTTAACTTACATTCGTTCAGTGATCAATGTTAGCGTTCATAAACCCAAACTAATCACTTCTGCGTATGAATTCCTTTTGAAGAAAGGTCTTTTCTGATAACGCAACTTCTTAAAGCAAATACGGGTTTTCCAATAAGCAAAATTCCTGTTAATTTCTCTTTATGTACTCAGACATCTCCAATTTCACCTTATTGTTACTACGATAATTAAGCAGTCGCTTACCTCTGTTCCCTTTGTTTACTTCTGATCAAATTTATAAGCCGCTATAAATCAATCCAGTTCAGAATATCCAGTCAATACATTTTGTTTGAATTAAGGAAAGATGAAAATTCCAGCAAGATATGATTATAAACTTCATATAAACACTAATAATGTGTCGATCATCTTTTGTTTCTTACACCTTCAGCTAGTCTATGGTATGCTATCCCTATCTGCTAAACTTCGTCTTCAATGTATTGTTTGGAGATGATTGTAAATTATTGATCCCCTATTTTACTGTATTCCACATGTGTTCTATTGATGGCAAGTCCGATGAACGAAAACGCCATGGTAAACAATCGGCATTAGTATTATCCAGAAATGTCATAGTAATCTTGCTAAACTATTGGATATACCTATTGAAAATATGGTATAAAATTAAATTAAATTACTACTAGAGGTAATTTACTTAAATAGCACACTATTATACCTTGAGTAAAAAGCCAAGAAAACTACAAATTCATTTTTTTGAGACGCCTTCTGACGACCTTACGACTATCATGAGCCCATAAATAAAATCAAGAATCATCAATGAAGGTGACTCGAATTCATTCCCCGTTCAAGTGCAATCTTTCGTTACACCACTCTAACTGAGATTTTATGGCGTGAAGTTGGAGGTAAACAAAGAAATGATCGGTGCAATTTAACGAAAGCGATTGATTCCTTTGATATATAGATCACATGGAGATTTGTTGATTAATTAAATATCTCCAACTATCACCACCTTCCCTTGTTGATGAGAAACGGACCCTAAAATTCACAAGTTGAAGGGCACCATCAGTAGTATGTACATTTAGGAACGTCCAGGCTGTAAACTGATCTTCTTTATTATTTTTCACCCATCTTCTTCAACGCACGGCAATTGTAAAGACTTTACGATCAACATCACGAATGGATAATTTAGTCGATATCCGTCTACGTTCAAACTCAGTTAATTGATGAAAATTCGCATATTATCGAAGAGGAGGCATTCTTTTACAATCTAAATCTCATCAGAAAAACAAAAATATAAATAGTTCATTGACCATGACACTTTGAATATACAGTTGCTATCACAAAATGGTTTACGATCTAAATCGCAAGTTTTACTCTATATTTTTAGGTCGAATCGTAACAATATCGCACTAGGAAGAGAGCTCTTGTATGTTTCACTGAAAAAATTATTTACATTTTCGACCTGATAACAGAAAACGTCAGTACTACTGCATTCTCTCTCTTATTACATAAATATGTTGAAATAATAAAGTGTTGTATTTTTCTATTTAACATAGCAGTATTTATTCTTGAAGTAATCCTTTACTGTAACATTATTTAAATGTTTAGTAAACTTAATCAGTGCTTTGCAAATAGATAACTAAAAACGGTGGTGGAATGAATGCATTTGCATGGACTGAATGAATTAATATGAGCTATTAATTAACATTTGAAGTATTAAAAAATGCAATGTAAAATTTATACGTTAAAATTCGTGTTCTGGTGTGTGTTAGTGGTAAACTATAAATCAATATTGAGGAAATGTTATTTAAGACACTCATTAATAGAGTTGGGATATTTTTCCCGCGGGCAGGATCGTAACAAGGCGAGTATATGAACAAACCTGCGACCTTGCGAAGCATACGTTATTTATATAGCTTATGTTTTGTATTATTAATAACACACTTACATTATAAGACTGACAAAATGTCTGTACCACGGCGTCAGTTACCAAATTTGTCTCGGAGAGCAACGTACGCCGTGCTAAAAAGATGTTCTTATAAAGGGTTTTCCAATAAGGACTTGACAACATTTTTTCAAAATAAAATGCGGACCATTTGAGATATTTCAAAAACTTTATTATCGGGTTGAAATACAATCAAAACATTTATGAACGGAACTCGACTTCGTTCATATGGCCACCGCGAGCACGTTTGCAGCGGTCGATTCGTTGGACCCAATTTTCGATGACTCGGCCACACAATTTGGCCGAAACGGCTGCTATTTCGCGTTCGATGTTGGCTCTGAGCCCTTCCAACGTTGTCGGCTTGTCGGCATGCTGAAACCACAACCACACACAACTTACTCATCAATAAATCGATTGTAACGTGTGCTGTGTAGCTTGTGGCACCGTCCTGCTAAAACCACATATTGTCCAAGTCCATATCTTCCAATTCGGGCCAAAAATAATCGGTAATCATGGCGCTATAACGATTACCATTCACAGTAACGTGACGATCATTATCGTCGACGAAAAAATATGGCCCTATGACGCCGCCGGCATGCAAACCGCACCAAACAGTTATTGTTTGTGGATGAAGTGGTGTTTCATGAAGCACATGTAGATTTTCACCCGACCAATAACGCATATTTCGCGTATTGACGAACCCATTGAGCCAAAAATGAGCTTCGTCACTGAAAATGATTTTGCGATGAAATTGATCATCTTGGCGCATCTTTTCCAGAGCCCAATCGGAGAACGTACGTCGCTTCAAATGGTCCATCGGCTTTAATTCTTGAGTCAGCTTGATCTTGTATGGGTGTAAACCAAGATTCTTATGCAAAATTCGCCATAAAGTGGTCTGGGCGATGCCCAACTCTTGAGAACGCCGTGGAATTGACTGATTTGGATCATTTGCTACGGACGTTTCAACGGCAGCGATATTTTCGACACTTCGACCAACCCGCTGTCTCACTGGCAACATCACACAACGAATATGTAGACTCAAATTTTTGCACTAAACTTGTTACTGCCTGTCTACTAGGGCGAGAATTACGACCGAAAATCGGAGTTAACGCTCTTAAAGTAGCGGTCACCGACTCCGAATTTCTGTAGTAAATTTTTGTAATTTACAGACGTTGTTCGTTCGTGTACTTTACCATAATGAAAATGTTAAGTTTACTGAATAAATTGACAGTGACAGTTCGATGATTAGTGAAAGGGTGCGTTCACAAATTAAATTAAAGGTTGTCAAGTGCCTATTGGAAAACCGTTTATTTAGAAAATGACCGTTCGACATTTACAGGTGTAATACACGCATAATTAAAATATGTTTGGAAATAGATAACGAATCTATACACGCACCATAACAAATTTATCTTAATCTGGTAAAATCGAACTCTACTTATAACACTCTTGAGCTTTTTACAACACACTTATTTTTTTGTATCACTTGTAGCACATAACAGTGAGAGTAAATCGTTCATAATTTGCATTGACTCCACTAACTACAATCTGGTGTTTTGAAATTTTTCTATTGAGTCAAATAAACTTTCATAATTGTAAATTTATTTTAAATCGGTTTCAACGGAAGTATTTTCAAATCTTTTCCGGCTTTCCTAAACTGCTACAGCTTCTTTAGGTTTGAATCGTAGAACTACAGATTTTATTTGTTGGAAATTATTGCGATAATAGAATGTCGCCTTCCACAATGTTCCCCAACATGTAGGACTTGGCCATCTGTAGAATTCTCGAATTCGTTTGGAAGATTTTAAAAACACTGTTTTGGTATTTGAAATTAACGCATTCATCTCTCAATAACATTGTGGAATACACGTCACATGTAAAAGTTCCTCACACTTGTCTCTAAGGAAACGGCCTATACTACACATTGTCGCTGCACCATCGCTCACAAACGTCAATAGTTGGTCAGCTAAAAGTTGAAATTTTTTTACCCTATTCCGCACCACCTTCATAATTTGTTCGCCAGAGCACTTTTCTAATCTTTTGCTAGCCAATGCTATGAGAAATATCTCTTTAACAGGATCTAGAACGCCCACTACAATATTCAAAACAGATTGTCTTTTTCGATCTGTCGTTTCGTCGATACATAACCACAGTTGCTTATCTACAGCTTTGATCCTGTTCCGATGGCGTTACGCATAGTTGATATATAGCTCAGTAACGCTATCCGAGATGGTAGCTTCTAGCTGAGATTCTATTTATTCCAGAAGTCATGAAACGTTTGCTTATCGAGTAAACGAAGTATCAAGTTACAGGCGATTATCATGAACATTAAATAAAACATAAATTGCGTGTTTGATGACAGGTTATTGTTGCTGAATACGCAGCTTAATCAATAAGGTTGATATATAACCCCTTTCCACAGTTGTCATCAGTGTAAATTTTGGTTCTCAAAGGTACAGATCGCGTACGGAGTTTGTTCTCGTACGGGTATTTTCCGCCGTGGTTTACCAGGTGTGACACTTTGCAATTATCTGCTGATAATGACAACTTAGTTGTCGAAATACGTGTACAGAATTACGAAAGTTAATGTGGAAAGGGGTTATATATCAACCTTAGTGATTAAGTTAATCAACCACAGGCTCCATCAAATTCAACTGAATACGTACGTTCATTATTGAATTTCCCGAATTAAATCTGGCCCGCGAGAAAACATCGCAACACTGCTTATTAATGAAGAAATAAAATTTATTCGTACTATTACATGTTAAATGCTATATGTTTAATAAAACGTTGCTAAGAATTTTTTACGCGTAAAATCTAATTATATGTATATATGTACATATATAAAGCACGAAGAATTAAAAACTTTGCACGTCTTAAAGTAGAAATATAGAGAAAATGAACGATTTAATGATTTTTCCAAATTTATACTTTCAGACGTGCAGTTTTTAATTCTTCGTGCTAACGAAGACTTTCCTTATATCAAATAATATGAAAACAAGAAAATGAAACAAATTTCCATTATCTTCTAATCGTGCTATTTTCTGACTACACTTCAAAAACATAATGATCATTTTATTCTTCCTAATTGACAGTTGATTAGTATTCGTTTTATTTTCTTAAAAGTCTTCGAAATGATCGTTGAGAATCAGCTGATTGTTGATCTTAATAAGCATAAAATTTTTTAATTTTGTTGACTAAGTAATAGCTCTACTATAGATATAATTTATAAAATCAATAACGAAGACTTTTATGTATCTAACAAACTACTATCCGACATTATCGATCATGGTATGTCAACGTAGTACGAGCACAGAGCCAGAAGTCTGGTAGAAATTAAATCAGCAATAATTTTTGTGGAAGAAAATATTTTATATTCTAACAAAATCGCCTACTACGTCGATACACGTAATCTAGCAATAACAACAAAATTTAGATCTAAATAATGAAATCATTATATTTGCACAAGAATATACATATACGAGTATTTATATATAGGTTATTTATGACATCGTGTTATCAAAATTGTTATATATTGGGTTGGCAACTAAGTACCTTCGGTTTTGTAGTATAAAATAAAACACTTTTTTAAACAAAGAATAGTTTTTAATCAATTATATATTCTCCAGTTTGCTCAATGACCTTTTGCCATCTTTCTTTTAGCTGCGTGATTCCGCGCTCATAAAATTTCTGGTCCTTATCAGCAAAAAACTGAACCAGGTGCGAGTGAAGGTCATCGTCATTTGTGAAAGTTTTACCATTCAAAGAATTCTGCAAACTTCGAAATAAATGGTAATCAGATGGTGCTAGATCAGGGCTGTGTGGGGGATGTGATATCACTTGCCAGCCAAGCTCCAATAGGTTCCCACGAGTTGCCAAAGATGTGTGAGGCCTTGCATTATCTTGGTGGAAAACTACACCTTCCCGATTTGACAATTCTGGCCGTTTTTCTTTGATTGCTTCATCCAGTTTTATTAATTGTTGACAGTGAACATCAGAATTGATCGTTAGGTTCCTTGGAAGCAGCTCAAAAAACACAACACCTTTGTAATCCCACCAAACTGACAGCATGATCTTTTTTGGATGCAATTCAGCTTTCGATGTGGTTTGAGCTGGTTTATCGTGTTTGCTCCGTGATCGTTTTCGAACAATGTTACTGTAAAGGACCCATTTTTCATCGCCAGTGATGATTCTTTTTAAGAAAGGGTCAGTTTCATTTCGTCTAAGATGCATATCGCAAAAGTTGATTCTTTGTGTTAAATGAATTTCTTTCAATTCGTAAGGTACTCAAATATCAAGCTTCTTAACTAGCCCAAGACATTTTAAATGTTTTTCAGTTGTTGTGTGCGATACATGTAGCCTCTCCACAACTTCTCGAACAGTTATATGACGATCCTATTCAATTATGACTTTGATTTGGTCATCATCAACTTCAGTAGGCCGACCAGAACGTTGCTCATCTTTGAGGGAAAAATCAGAACGGAATTTTTATACCAATTCTGACACGTGCGCTCTGTTAAGCAATTAGCGCCATAAACTTCACATATCTTTTTGTGAGCCGCAGCAGCTTTCTTTCCTTTACGGAAATAAAATAGTAAAATATGTCCAAAATGTTCGTTTCTGCACTCCATTTAAAATTAACCCACAACTAATAGCTCTAATAAAAATCACGCACTACTTGCTTCTAAAGTTACGTCAATGTGACTAGTCACGTGACAAACGGTAAAGTACAGCACTAACATACGTTATACAAAAAATAAAGCAATGCTCTCTATCAGTAAAAACCGAAAGTACTTAGTTGCCAACCCAATAGAAATAATATTAAATACAAGTGGAATATACATGATAATATACTCTTCCTACTTAAAACAGAATTTATGCATAGTATAAATTCATATTGCATTTGTATACAATATTTTTAGAAGATTTGTACAAGTTCCTTCTGAAATATTAAAGCTTACATGTAAAGTAATGTACGTATGTACAGGAATTATTTCCGACAGTAATAGATTTACATTTTCAACTTTAATATAAGGTAGACATTTCAAAGTGACTTAAAGACCAAAAAAAAATAATTTTCAAGAATCGAAAACAAGTAAAATCGAATTTCATGAAAAAATACAGCTTAACTTTAATGTAATGACAACAATAACCTCAAAATCGTTTATAGAATCTTCGTAAATGTCAGCACACGAGTATTTGTTAACATTGTTACTATGTACACTCACTACTGTGGGCTACAAATTACAAAAAATATGTTTCTTGTAGAAGAGTTCGAGAATGTTGAAAACAAAGATTTCGATTTGACCAGACCAAGACAAATTTATGACAATGCGTGTATAGATTCGTCATCTATTTCTAAATATTATTGGAATTATACGTGTGTTACATCCGTAGATGTCGAGTGGTCATTTTCTAAATATAAGAACATCTTTTCAGCACGTCGTACGTTGTTTTCCGAAACAAATGTGAACTGCATACATCTTCTCGGTCTTATCTATTTTGCGTTACGGAATAACAGCTATGAACAATGTACGTGTGTTATTAATAAAACAAAACATAAGTGATATAAATAAAACATGTAAGCTCGATCGTCCGTTTATTCGTGTACTCGCCTTATTGCAATCCTGTACCGCGGGAGGAATATCCCAACTCCAGTTATCAGCTAAAGAACATTCTCAAATAAACGTTTCTACTTCTGCTCATTCTGTTGTAGAAGGAAGTAAAATTCCTAGTGTATCAATTACACAATGCAACTAATGTACAATTAATGTTAGTTTTTAATTCATGTATTCGTCCTGCCCTTGTTACGAAATATTTTTCATATCTACATCCATTATGAGGTCCAAATGTTTGAAGTTGCATAGCAGCTACTTTGCTACCTTACAATATGCTTTGACGCTAGTACATAGGCATATTTGCTTTCAATTCATTAATTTTTAGATATATTTTCATTCAATTATCTTTATATATATTAATCTATAGTATGTATGTGACGCTGGTTCAGCGACGAGTTCTTACTTAATTGATAAAAAGAAACACAAGCTTAGATGTACACGTAACATGTATGAAGTAAAGGCAATTTTGACATATGTAACAGTTTAGATAAACGGTAGATAATATAACAGCATAATATGCAAAGAATTAAAAGACCAAATCTTTTCCTCGTGATATACGTACATCTGGTTCACAACGCTTGTGAAATAAAATTCAAAATTGTCTATCCAACATTTAAAATTCTGTGAACGTACTATTTACTTCTGGTGAATATTAAAACGTATATATTACACAGGGTAACAAAATGAAAAAAAAAATTTGGTGCCGGAAATCTAACATCTGATTTTAGATGTTTTTAATGTGCTGATTCCAAAAATGCCACCAGATTTTTTCTATCAGCTCTAGTTTTTGAGATACAGGTTACAGGTTAATTGATATTTTTTTCTGATAAAGGACAACAAATAAAGAGATAAATATGTACTTAATCGTCAGGGATAAAAATGAGCACTGGGTTGAAAAAAATGGCCTTCAAGAGATGTCATGATTCAAGGAAAACAAAGCCTGATCAACGAACCTTTGGTTGCAAGCGAAAAAATCTTACTTCCGCCCTCGCATATCAAGCTAGGCTTAATGAAGCAATTTGTGAAGGCTTTAAATCGAGATGGAAATTGTTTTGGGTATTTATCACGTAAATTTCCTGGCATTAGCACGAAAAAACTAAAAGCTGGTATATTTGATGGTCCTCAAATAAGGCAACTTGTTAAAGATCCACAATTCACCACATCAATGAACGAGACTGAATCTAACGCTTGGTGTTCATTTGTTCAAGTAGTACAAAATTTTCTTGGCAATCATAAAGCAGAGAATTATGTAGAATTAGTGGAAACTATGCTTTCAAATTTTAATATTCTCGGCTGTAACACGAGTATAAAAGTTCAATACATCCACAGCCACCTAGATCGTTTTTCAGAAAACTTAGGTGATTGTAGTGAAGAACAGGGGGAAAGATTCCATCAGGATATTAAAACTATGGAAGATCGTTATCAAGGACGATGGGATAGCCACATGATGGCGGACTACTGCTGGAGCCTTCAGCAAGACTACCCTAGTAAACTCCATTCTAGAAAGTCGTATAAAAGAAAACTTTTATGTGATTAGTGACTAATGTAATTATGTAAATTAAGTTTTTGCAATAAATACTTAAATCCATGTGTCTGTTTTTTTAACTGTCAATAGTAATATTGCATATTATAACAGTTATAACGTAAAATATATACACAATTTTTTTAAAAAATCTCAAAAACTAGATCTGATAGACCAAATCTGAGAACTTTTTTACATTCTGCATCCAAAAATTACCCAGGAACAGTTAAAAAATCGCAAGCACCAAAATGTGTGCTGGCCTGTGTTATTGATGATAATCGAATATGAAACTATCTATTCAGTATTTAAAATATTACTTCAAAATATATATATTTCTGGCTATGAATTAGTGAAATTATTTGATACAAAGAAAGCTTCCGACGTATATTAGTGGAATCAACGTTACTAAATATTTAATTATTTAATTAACAATTGTTTACGCTTATCTAAGTTACGGTTCCCCTTGTCGTACAAACACCGGTCATATTTATTTGCCCACCCCAATTTTATATGTTTTCTGAAATACGGATTATCTTTCGAAAAATCTGTATTATAATTATTCAACAATATTATTAGTGGAAGTAATTCCATATGAATTTCTACGAAAATCTTAAATTGTTTATGATATATCGTAAAGGTGTCATAAATTGGAAAAATACTATAAATATTATATAGGCTAATCCCTACAGTATTAACAGTTTTACCCGCATTTCCGAAAGGTATTACCAATATTGTGTTATTGTACTAACTAATTATAATATTAGGATGTGTTATTCAAAAAGGAAAATAAATATTATGTCAATCATCATTCATTTTTTGTTGCGAAAACAGTGAAATAAAGAGTTATTGTGAATATTTTGATGCAATGCTGAAGACGAAGGAATTATCAGTTAAAGTGCGTGCTATGATAATTGCTTATCATCGTACGGGTAAAAGTAATCGCGAAATTGCAAAAGATTTACGATTAAATCGCAGAACCCTTGATTATAACGTTAAAAAATTTGAATTGGTACATTTTCCAACAAAAGAAGATCTGGACGACGCGATAGACGAAAAACAGCACCAGAAATTGCTGCTGAAATGAATAAAGCGCTTGCTAAACCAATTAGTGTGTCCACGGTACAGAGAAGGTTAAAGCAAGCGGGTTTATACGGAAGAATTGCTCTGCGAAAACCACTACTACGAAAGCAAAACAAGATAAAACGACTAAATTGGGATAAAGAACATAAGAATTGGACGATTGATCAGTGGAATAATGTGTTGTGGACAGACGAATCGAAGTTTGAACTTTTCGGTAGTAAAAGGCGAATATTCGTAAGAAGATCCGCAGGAGAAAGAGTACTGCCAGAATGTATTGCGCCTACCGTAAAACATGGAGGAGGTTCAGTAATGATTTGGGGGTGTTTTGGTGGAATATCTGTAAGCGATCTCATCAAAATTGAGGGAATCCTAAGAAAAGAAGGCTACAAGGAAATTTTAGAAAATAAAGCTGTTCCTTCAGGACTAAGCATTCTTGGCGAAAACTTTGTATTTCAACTGGACAACGATCCGAAACATACCTGATTGTGTGGCGATTACTTGCGTCAACTAGCAGAGCAATTGCAAATCTCTATAATGGTATGGCCAGCTCAAAGTCCTGATCTGAACCCAATAGAGCTTCTTTGGGAAGAATTGGACCGGAAGGTTCGAGAACGTGCTCTATCATCCACCACTGTACTGTGGGAACAACTTTAAGAATCCTGGGCACAAATTTTTATATAAGAAGAATGTAACTATTTTATGTTTATTTTACACTATTGTATTGGTAAAATAAATAAATTTTCAGTACACATTTGATAGTTTAATAATTTTGGCTAAAACTAAGGGTGGGCAAATAAATATGACCGGTAGTGTACATCGAGAGCATTCCAAGACAGGGCAAGGGAAGCAATGGATCAAACAAGATCGAACAGGAACGCATACAATCGGTCTAACCGAGAAATATACATGAAAAAGAAAGAACCCTAAAAAAATAAGCTACAATAAGAACATGTCCCTGCAAATATGGGAAATGTAATGGGCATACTTGAGTTGGTGAGTGGATTAATACAGGTTTACGAGTTTCGTACGGTCGTTCATAACAATCCTGGAGGGACTCATGTCGCAACCGTTCTGCTCGTACGATTAAAGCGTAATGCCTATATGGAATAAACGACGCCAACCTGCTCAAGGCAGGGTGAAGGGGAACAAAAATCTTCTGGAATGTTCGAGAACAACCAGCCCATTCGATACTCCGGTGGAAAAAGGATTCTCAATGCACACATGCATTATTTACGCCGATCGTGAACGGGAATAAGAGGTAGATGGTAGATATTTATTATGAAGATACCTAAATAAAAAATCAATCATTACAAGTCTTGAAAGCAAAAACTTTCGAAAAGAAATACGTTGTAGAGAGTATGGTCGCGGCCACAAGCCACACCGTTTTACGTTTGCTGTCATATTGCTGTATATTTATTTCTGTTTCCAAAATCGATTTGGCGCCAATTGAAATAATATGTTCGATATACTATAAATCGAGAAGCGATTGTCAATATAACGCCAGAAAAATGGAGAAATTTTCATTAGACATACAACTGAAAAAAAAAGGATATTTAGAAAATGTCAACATTCATCAGGAATTTATAATTGTTTTAAATGAGTGTGGAGACAGCACTCAGCTCGAGGATGTCCTAAGTATGTGACAAAGTGTTTTCTTAAGTGCAATATTCTTCTTATATCTTTATGCCAGGTACTTCATTAATATTGGATTATTAGTAATATAACCAATTATTATGTGTAAATGCAGTTGAAATGTGGTTATTATAAATTGGTAATTACAAAGCGTACTAGGAAAGTTTTGCAATACAACGCAACAATGAATCGTAGGCAGCTGTTTGTTGCTGCATGTTGAGACATGTTCATACGTGCACAGTAGCTGCCGCGCCATGTCGATGGGCTTAGTTATTCATTAGCAGTGAAAGTGTAAAGTGCTTGCGATGGCATCGTGGTCACGAAATGAGATACGGGCAGTTTTGTGTTAAAATTTCATGCATGGATTAAACATACACCAGTGCTTCGAAGAAATGACTCTTGCACTAGGTGATGTTTGTCCACACCGCACAACGATATTCAGGTGGTATAGAGAATTCCAAAGGGGAAATTTAACTGTCGAGGATGCTGAGAAGACGGGAAGGCCACGAATGTCAGTTACGAAGAAAAACGTTACTACTGTGAGGAAAATGCTTGTCGAGGACAGGCGATTGACCTACCAACAGATAGAAGGTACTTCAGGCCTAAATGCACCAGCAATTGTTCGATTCTGCGTGACCATTTGCACGTGAAGAAACTTTGTTCTCTCTGGGTGCCGCATCGACTGACTGAAGAGCAGATGACACGACGTGTAACTTGGTGCCGGGAGATGCTACAAAAGTTTAATAAGGGACAATCTCGGTATGTGAACAACATCGTGACAGGTGACGAGACTTCGCTGTACTATTACAATGTGCCGATCAAAGCTCAAAACAAGGTTTGGGTCTTTGATGATGGATACACCTGTAGTTGTCAGAAAATCCCGATCGAAGAAACCCGAAGAAAATGATAGCAGTATTTTTCAAATCGAGTGTAATTGTGGAAAGCGTTGTTTTGGATACACAGAAGACAGTCACAGCTAAGCAATATACTGAATAGTTCCAGCCTAAAGTCATTGGATCTATGAAGAACCTGCGGCCAAAGTCAAGAATGGACACCTGGTTCTCCATCACGCTAAAGCTTCAGGTTGCCGCGCCAAAGCCTGCACCAAATATTTGGCCACAACAGGATTAAAACTTCTCGAGCACCCCCACTACAGTCCAGATCTATCTCCCTGCGACTTTGCACTGTTCCCGCATGTGAAAATGAAGCTAAAAGGGAGGCGGTTTTCCAGTGATGAGGACCTTCTACGGGCTTGGGACAACGAGTGTGCTTTACTCCCTAGTGAAACTTGGCAGAACTAGTTTAAAGATTGGTTTCGGAGAATAGAGGTGTATTGAGTGTAGAGGAAATTATTTTGAAAAAATTAAATAAACAAAGCTGTATTGCAAAACTTTCCCAGTACCCTTTGTATAGGGAAAATCTTAATTAGAATTGTACCATCAATATGGATTTGACCATTGTAAAAATACATAAAAGAACTTAAATTATTGTTTACAAATAAGATTAAAAATAATAGGTAATTCTATCATAGTATGTTGTATTTACAAAAACGCATTATATGTGTGAGAATAATATATAAAACTTCGCTTCTGATATGTGTATGTACATTTATAATAAATTCATTTTAAATTTCGCGTTTATGTATGTTAATATATTAAGAACCCATATAAATTTGTATTTAATTAATACACGTATACATTGAGCCGTAGATGAGCACTTCTGTATTTTATAATATTCCTGCCATTTATATAAATGATTGCACGAATATTACAAAATACATCACTGCGCATCTACTGCTCAGGGCACCTCAATCTCATTTACATTATTATCATATTATTGCACTTTTATACTAGGGGATACCATAAATCGACATGATTCAAAGTGAGATATCTTCAAACAAACTATAACTAGAGTGTAGGTGCTTTAAGATCAGAGACGTAAGGAAGGATATTAGCCATGTAGTGTTTATTATAATATTTTTCCGTCAATTTTATTTTTGTTGTACGATAGCAGATTTGAAATTGTCATAAGAAAAACTGACTTCTAAATGTATTCTTTTATTTCTGGGGAATAAAAACAATTTTAAATTTATATTTTATATAACACATATAACTATAACACATTTATACCTGTTTTTCAATTATCTAGTGGATTGATGATTTTACTGTGTCGAATAATGGAACGTTCGTGAAATGGTTTTCCCCTCTATTAGGTTCAGATATACCATCCATTTTACCTCGCTACGAAAACTGTACCACATTATATTCGGGTCTAGCTGCCGAATACCGATCAGAATGTAAAGTGGTGGGGCGCGAGTCATTTGAATCACGACTATAACTGACTACTGATCGTACTAGCTGCAGCCCCACCACTAATTTGACTGTAGGCGTATCGATATAGTATGTGGTCATTCGTGGTTTGCATTTGGGAGAGTGTGTTACGGTAAGACCCTTAAATTTAAATATCTTTTAATTATATTACTTTGATAATGTATACATTGGAAGAAAATATTCAAATGATAACATGGACGCCTTTTCTCTGACAAGTATGTAGATCGTCCCTTTCTTGCATTAACAACAATATCATTAGTAGTTAAAAAGTTTAAATCAGAAGGTTGCATTTTGGGATGTAAATGTCATAAAATACGAAGAATAAATAACGATAAAGAAATGCATTAAGTCATGGTGTGCGCAATTGTCGAAGAAAATTCCAATATTACTATATCTAAAATATCAGAAGAGATAGGTATTAGCGTGGGTAAAGTTCATAAGATATTAAAGAAAAATAAATACACATCCTATAAATACCAAACTCATCAGGAAATTTTTCATGCTGATCAACACCGCAGGATGGAATTTTGTAAAACTGTAATAGAACGTGTAAATGCGAATGAACTCTTCATTGAGACTATCGTGTTTACCGATGAATCCACGTTTCTGTTGCACGGTAAACACAATTCGTCGAATCTTCGATATTGGTCTATTGAAAACGAGTATCAACAATTGAATACGGGGACACAGTATCCTGAAAAATTGAATGTTTGAACTGGTATTTATAACATTATTGGTCCATTCTTTATCGAAGGAGATTTAAATGGGGAAATATATTTGAATCTTCTTCGAAGCGACATTGTCCCTGCTTTGAGAACTATTAATCCCAATTTAGAGAACGTATGGTTCCAGCATGATGGTTGTCCGGCCCATGGAACTAGAATTGTGAATGAATATT
Organism: Dermolepida albohirtum; assembly: GCA_031893035.1. Lineage (NCBI taxonomy): Eukaryota > Metazoa > Arthropoda > Insecta > Coleoptera > Scarabaeidae > Dermolepida > Dermolepida albohirtum. The sequence continues at coordinate 192,263 of JAVIWB010001639.1, forward strand.
TAAATAATATATTCCCCCAAAGAGTTATATCTAATAGTGGTACAATTCGCTGGCCACCAAGGTCACCAAACTTAGCCCCTAATGACTTTTTTTATGGGGTAAAATCAAAGTTATATGGGCATCAAGACGAAAGGGCTAATAATTTGGAAGAATTACGGGTTAATATCGAACACCAATTCCAAATTATTAATCCTCTTGTACTGGCCAATGTTCGAAATGAATTTTATAATAGATTGAGGTACTGTTTAACGCAAGCAGAAAGGACATTCGAGAATTTAATTAATTGAATTTATTTTCTCTATTTAAAAAGTATTTTATAAGTTTTGACAAGTTATATTTATTTTCTGTTTAAAGAGTATTTTTTAAGTTCCGAGAAGTTATTTTATTTTTTAGCTTCGTTAAGAGTTTTTTTTAGTTTTTAAACGTTTTATTAGAAAACGTCTTTTAGTTCAATGCGAAACTTATTGCAAAAATACCTAATTGTACAGTTAAAAGTAGTTATAAATTATTAATTTTTGTACGTAAACAATTTGGAGAGTCAGTGATGGACCTTCCGCCAAGTACCACGAACAACTACTTAATCTGTAATCTGTAGTCAGTCGTTGTTGTGATTCGACTGACTCGCGCCCCACCACTTTACATTCTGATCGGCATTCGGTATCTAGACCCGAATATAATATGATACTGTGTTTGTAGCATTTTAATATGAAAGCACGGTATACAAATTACTATTAATATGTATATTGAATAAAACAAAACATAGAAATTGGTGCTGTCAAAATTTTAATTTTTTGTGTGAAATAATGCACTTATAATATATTTTATATATTATTATTACGTTATTTCACATAAAAAATCAAAACTTTGACAGCTACAATTTCTATGTTTTGGTTCATTCATTATACATATTAATAGTATTCTAAATATATCTAAACATAATAGAGGGGGAAACCATTTCAAGAACGTTCCTTTCTTCGACACAGTAAATTCATCAATCTACCGGATAATCGAAAAACACGTATATAGAATTGCCATTTTAGAAAACTTGTATTACGACGAGGGTATCGCGTTTTAGAGCGTATAACAGAACGTCAAGACGCAACATTGTTGCCAGTCAAGTTGTCGGAAACCAGATTTAGATCGCGAAATGCACCGGTTTGTTGCGATAACTTTCCGACTTCCGTGCCTGGGGAACGAAACTCCTTGGCAATGTTTGGACGCCCATTGTTTACGATCCCCGGCATTCTGACGGAGTAGTTATGTTTTGTTAAGTTATGAAGTTATTTGAAGGGAGTGTCGGTCGTCGGAGTAATATTCGAAAGTGTTGGAACGGTATGTATTAATAACATATTTCTTGATAATGCGCAGAGTGTAAATTAAATGAGATTGTGTTAATTAACAATTGAGAAAGATAAACAGATTTGTTAAGAACTCCATTAAGATACGATTATGTGGGAAATTGGAAAAAGTTGTTAGTTAATTGACATCGCATGCCCATCTAAATAAATTACATAATAACTTTCAAATAAATATAAAAAATAAAAATATTTAAGATACGTACAATTGATGTACAAATTTTAAATGTTTCCAATCCTCTAGAAATAAGATATTGCGATGTCAACCATAAAAAACGTTAGAAAGGGGCTTACCAATAATTTCGGTCCATATAAAAGACCACACATTTCGACCGTAAGGTAGACGAGAAGGTGTTATACACTCTTCACATGATTTTTACAGTTACGTTTGTCCTAGCACATCAACGGTTTATCGCAAACTTTACAGTATATTTTATAATAAAAATCGAGAAATTAATCAATAAACTTTCGCACTGTGTCCAACCAATGGTCTCGTTTTTCCCTTACGCATGTTTCTCGTACTTAATAATTATACGTACACCTTATATAAAGAGTACGAACCTGGACCGCAAGAAAACATCCCAACTCTGTACATTAGATATCAAAAGAAGGATACCAGGTAAATATCGTCGATGATACCCACACAGCAAATCTATTATATTACCTGGTGTTCAAAGATACTTTTAGTTAATTAAAACTATTATCTAATATTAATTTATTCAAATCGAATGTTGAGAATTGTTTATTTTAAGTTATTGAAGCATTAATGATTATTTAGTTTAATAATATACGAATGCAATATAAAGGGTTTTCCAATAAGGACTTGACAACTTTTTTTCAAAATAAAATGCAGACCATTTGAGATATTTCAAAAACTTTATTATCGGGTTGAAGTACAATCAAAACATTTATGAATGGAACTCGACTTCGTTCATATGGCCACCGCGGGCACGTTTGCAGCGGTCGATTCGTTGGACCCAATTTTAGATGACTCAGCCACACAATTCGGCCGAAACGGCTGCTATTTCGCGTTCAATGTTGGCTCTGAGCTCTTCCAACGTTGTCGGCTTGTTGGCATAGACCAATGACTTGACATAGCTCCAAAGAAAAAAGTCTAGAGGCGTTAAATCGCACGAACGAGGCGGCCAATCGACTAGTCCATTTCTTGAGATGACACGCTCATCAAACTTACTCATCAATAAATCGATTGTAACGTGTGCTGTGTAGCTTGTGGCACCGTCCTGCTGAAACCACATGTTGTCCAAGTCCATATCTTCCAATTCGGGTCAAAAATAATCGGTAATCATGGCACGATAACGATTACCATTCACAGTAACGTGACGATCATTATCGTCGACGAAAAAATATGGCCCTATGACGCCGCCGGCATGCAAACCGCACCAAACAGTTATTTTCTGTGGATGAAGTGGTGTTTCATGAAGCACATGTAGATTTTCACCCGACCAATAACGCATATTTTGCTTATTGACGAACCCATTGAGCAAAAAATGAGCTTCGTCACTGAAAATGATTTTGCGATGAAATTGATCATCTTGGCGCATCTTTTCCAGAGCCCAATCGGAGAACGTACGTCGCTTCAAATGGTCCATCGGCTTCAATTCTTGAGTCAGCTTGATCTTGTATGGGTGTAAACCAAGATCCTTACGCAAAATTCGCCATAAAGTGGTCTGGGCGATGCCCAACTCTTGAGAACGCCGTGGAATTGACTGATTTGGATCATTTGCTACGGACGTTTCGACGGCAGCGATATTTTCGACACTTCGACCAACCCGTTGTCTCACTGGCACGGCAAAATCACACAACGAATATGTAGACTCAAATTTTTGCACTAAACTTTTTACTGCCTGTCTACTTGGGCGAGAATTACGACCGAAAATCGGAGTTAACGCTCTTGAAGTAGCGGCCATCGACTCCGAATTTCTGTAGTAAATTTTTATAATTTGCAGACGTTGTTCGTTCGTGTACTTTACCATGATGGAAATATTAAGTTTACTGAATAAATTGACAGTGACAGTTAGATGATTAGTGAAAGGGTGCGTTCACAAATTGAATTAAAAGTTGTCAAGTCCCTATTGGAAAATTTAATTGTTGCATTTGTATATTTTTTGCATGTATCTTTTTCCTTTAACTTGTACTACGTTCTTTTGAAATTAATTTATTATTATTTAAAATAAAAATAATAATTTTATCTACCGTTTCGTCTTTATTTTACCCTCTTTTATATTATAATAAAGTTAAAAAATATCTTTAGAATTTGACGTAATTTCAATTACAAATAGAATATTCATTTAAATCTCAAGCCATGAAAGATCCTCTTTTGATATCTGAAGTATACGAATCACCCGTCGTAATTAAAATACTTTTAAAAATTATTAGCTACTGCTCACAATAAAAAAAAGAAAACCTTTTTTCATCATTTCAACATTTCATTTCGTAAAGTTTTCAAACTGTGTGTGACACGGAAACCATCCATCTCCAAATAAAAGAAAAAATGTTTGATCAAGTAGAGTTGTTACACTGCGAAAAAATCTTACAGGTCAAGCAGTGCAGAAGTACCACTACAAGGGAAAAGTTTGCCAATATATTAACTTGGAGAGATTAAATGGGCTCGTCGACTTGCAACTCCACCAAATACACATTCTTACACACATACATACACCTACACAAACAAAAATAATATTCTTTCCCGAGACCTTCTTGTAAGCCTTTTTAAGTCGACGTAAGTTTTTAATGAAACGGAGGAGTATATCGAGCGCGATAAATTTTAAACGCACACACTTTTCGACCGGATAAAAACTTTAGAAATGAGCGAGATAGACGGTGACACAACCAACGGGGCACTGGAAGATGAAAATGTTAAATGCAATTAAGTGTTAGACTTACCGAAGTATGAAATTATTAAATAAGTTTGTTATATCTGTCATTTCTTTTCCGCTTATGAAGCTTAAGTATAAACAATGAAAGCAAATTTATTATAGTTTTGTCATCTAAAATAAATGATAAAAAAATTAGAAAAACCCTTTCCATATCATTGTTCGTATTCTATACGTATTTTGACAATGAAGTTATCATCATCAGCAGAACTTTATCACAGTGTCACACCTAGATCTGTGGTAAAACTCATATAGAAAAACTAATATGTACTTGGTCTTCGAGTAAAATAGTTCGTGAAATTTTCTGGTTTTCAGGTGTGATTTATATCTGGTGATGATGATAACTTAGCTGTCGAAAGACGTATACAGAATACGAACGTTGATGTGATAGGGGGTTCTTTATTCTCTTTTGATTAATTCAATTAACTACAATTGAATTAAATCGCTTTAGTATTAATTGATTAACTATTTTCTCTTGGGTTTCCAGCTGAAATCGCGTATCTGATGCTGCTACTTCACCAGTCGACATTTTACTCATCCTCAAATCGACGAGCCCATATAAACTGTTGATCTCTTCACTGCAGCACTAAAACTCGGGGTTATATTATAGGAATAATAGTGGTTATGAAAAAAGGATTTGACACTTATGTGAAGAGATTAGTCTGTTAGGGTATTTTTGGATTTCTATGAATTTACGGATTTCGCGGATATAATATGGATTACGAGAAATATTTTAAACAAAATTCAATTGAGTTTGGTGTCCAGTTTCTAATCTGTGGTCCGCAAGTGCAGACCCAGACCGAGCAACAATTAGTGCGATGTTCATGATCAGCAACATATGTGCCAATAATAATTTGTTTCATCAATATATACACTGCCATACGCACATGAAATCTTGAAATGTGTATGTGTGTGTGTGTGTGTATGTGTAATGCTCATCAGAACAGAACTAGTTAACAAACCTAGACTATCCGACTGACTGTTTTAGCAGTATTTTTGATTGGTCAACAGTGGTACTGTTGAATGGTTATTAAAACAAATTCTTCCATGTGGAGTGAAGTGAATGTTATTGCTCTTTATTCTTTATGTGAGTCTATTACTTGTGCTACCTATAAGTAAATGTGTTATTATGTACCATTGCAAAGCTCTTATTGTGTGCTATCTATTGCTACAACTCTTGTGTCTATATATTCAACAATAAAAGCGTAATTGATAAGGTACAGCTTGTGGTATTATATACATTATACGTACCAAAACTTCTTATGGTTGTTTCTTTTGTATTCCTTTTTTGTGTAACTGCGTTTCTTTAGTAAATAGGTACTTCGAACCCGTTATTTATGTACATATTTGTGTGATTCTTTCCTACTGTTTCCGTAGCCGTACCTTTTCGTTGCTCTCTACCCTTTGTTTGTCCCAGATATTTAAAGTCCCCGCGATGAGCGGTGCTAGGGTGGAGTGTATGTCCCCGTAGATTCCTATATTTGCCTTTTCTTTTGCTTTCTTCTAGTTAAACAGCATGGATCGTTGCAGTCAACCATTTGAATCACATAAAATTATTTCATGCTGTACTTGTAAGAAAGTATTTAGTTACGCATGTATGCAGCTTTCGGTGGTGTAAACCCTTCGTATTAATTCCAAAGTCGGGATTTCCTGGACTTGTCGCACATACATCGGCCTCGGTGACGATTTTAACGGTTTGAAGGCAGCTATTGTTGAGCTTCGAGAGCAGATTGTTGCTCTTCAAGCAACAAGTAATAATTCTCAAAGTGAATTACTTCGGACGGAGGAAATCATTCGGGAGGTGGCTAATCGCGAGGGTAGGAAAAATAATATTATCATTTTCAACGTGAACGAAGATACTACTACAAGCAAAAGCAATCAAACTGCCGTAGATACTGAAATAGTCAACGATATATTATCTCACTTTGAGGTTCCTTCAATTTCTGTTAATCCAATCTATTTGGGAAGGTTTGATCCCACAAAGATCGGAAGCAAAAGGCCATTAAAGATGTCTTTGCCAGATACGAGTGCCGTTAAAAAGGCTTTACGTAATAATAAGGTATTGGAAACATCAAAAAAGTTTGCATCAGTGTATATAAGTAAAGACCTTTTCAGATTAATTTGTACCGAGTCGTTAAACGGGATTTTCTTGCGACGAAGGACGCGGGAGAGAGAGACATTCGAATAAAGTACGTTGATGACATTCTTACTATCGTAAAGATCAGTCAGGAAAACTAGAATTGTATGAACACCTCCACCATTTCTTTGCAAATAGTTTACCAGAATGTTCGTGGTTTGAGGACTAAAACCGATCAAATATATACGTACAGTTACTCATCCGATAGTGGTGTAATATTGCTGACAGAAATCTCCCTCTCCGTAGACATCGCAGAATCAGAAATATTCGATCAGTCATATACTGTTTTCCGTGCTGATAGAAGGCGGGAATTGGTACAACGTCAGCGCGGGGGTGGGAAGGTGGGGGAGTGCTCTCGGCGGTATACACTGATATCAAGTCAACCGTAATTGATGTGTCCTATTTTGTTAGGGTAGCACCAGTCACAGACATTACTTTGTGTAGGTGTGACTTTTCTGCAACCCCTGTCTACATAGCCAATATATATAGTCCGCCTGATATTAGCCTGGATGACTGAAGCATTTTCTGATGCACTGTCCTTCTTTCTCCTGAACAAGCGACTTATTATTCTTGGTGATTTTAATGCACCTTATTTTTGCACCGGCTTCTATGATTACAGAAAATCTATGGCCCTGAACCAGTTTATGAGCACACTAAATCTGCATCAATACAACAACATACATTACGATAACGGTAGATTGCTTGACTTAGTATTTTCTAATTTTGGGAGTGATCTTACAGTTACACGTGATGCGAATGCTATAGTTCCCGAGGACTCGCATCATCCAACACTTTGCCTGCAAGTCCAATTTACTTCGAATCACAAGACTGCTACTTTTGAATCTAATAACAACTTAAGATACAACTTTCCTAGAGCCAACTTCTTCGAGCGCTATACCGGTCTTGCTGATACCGATTCATCTTTTCTATTGCTGTATAATGGCTCCAATCTTGCTACTAGTGCATTTTATAATAATAATAATAATAATAGTTTATTTCCAAAAAGAAAAGAAAGAAATATACAAATTTATCCCTACAGTAAATCAAAATACAATTTCCATAATTTTTTTTCCCCTCTTCCCCCCCCTGGAAATCACAGGGTGCATATCAACTTCAAACAAAGTTGTTCTCCTATGCACCCTGAGACTAACAAACAAATTGACAAAAAAAGAAAATGCCTAAAAACTAATTTAACCTAAAATTCTGTAAGTAAATACATAAAAAAAATAACTTTTTTCAATGATACACAACAAGCTGAACTCGAATAATCAGGTAAGATGAAGAGAAGACAACACACAGCTATCTGGACAACAACTCTTGCTTCAATAGAAATCTAAAACGTGGAAGGGAGAAGCACTTAAATTTACTAGGCACAGCATTGTAGACTTTAGAAATCTGGTATGAATACGAGCGCTCATATAATGCTCGCATGGGGCAATTGGAAATGATGGGATAAGTGTATAGGTGTTGGAAAAAATAAAGTGTAGAACTTCAGGCGGATTTCCTTAGAGAGAAACCGAGTAATGCTATGACTTATAAGTTAAATTTTGGTAAATGCTATAGATCAACCACGCTTGGTATGAAAGTCCCAATCTGTACAGGCAGAATCCATATGGTAAACAGACGGTTCTAAAATAGAACGATTACTTTACAAGTTTTAACTATAGCGGAGGTTCATTATTGTTTAAAATAAAATATTTACGTTTTATTGCTTTCAAGCAATTTAATTCGAATTTCTCATTTTTTTATTTTAATGATTTATTCTTATACTGAATTCATATGACAATAAAAAGAAGCACCCATATTTGAGGTCCACTGTGTGAGACTTCAAATATGAATCAAATGCAAAACAAAAGTTGGAAACAGATCCAATTATAACCTTAGTTACTTATAGTGTTGTCAATTTCAAATACTATTCTATACTTATATGACTATACTTACATATATACCTATATGCCTATTCGAAGTCCTTAAAAAGATTTTTTATAGTTCACCAAAATCATATTATGTGGGCGACTTGATGGAAAGTGAGAAATTTTGTCATTATATTCTAATTTTATCGCCTTTTTTTTAAAGAGATTGGTGAAATTTGGTTACCATGTCATGTAATGATACAGTTACGAGGGAGCGTTTTTATATTCGCGAAATGAGCGGGTTGTAGAGGGGTGAGTAGGCGCATTGGGGGCGTGGCCTGTGCAGCGACTCATGATTAGTATAAATACGAAGTTTCATTGTTATTAGACAGTTAGTCTTTGAGCTATCGTCAACCAAGTAACATAATCAGGAGTGAAAAGTGAAATATGGAAAAAATCGAATATCGTGCCGTTATAAAGTTCCTTACCAGGCAAGGAAAATCAGTCGCGACCATAATGAATGAGATGTCATTGGTTTACGGCGACTCTTGTCCAGGAAAAACCATGGTGTACAAGTGGCATAGTTTATTTAAACAAGGAAGGGAATCCCTTGAAGACGACCCGAGGCCGGGCAGGAGCATTGAGGTGACCACACCAGCACTTATCCAAAAAGTTGAACAAATTGTACTCGAAGATGTATGACTAAAGAAGAAACAACTCGCAGAAATGGTTGGAGTATCCGATACAACAATTTTTAAAATCCTACACGATCATCTCGGCATGTCTAAGGTAAGCGCAAGATGGGTGCCGAGAATGCTCACGCCGCCGCAAAAACAACAGCGCGTAGAGTGTTCGCGTGCATTTTTGGACCTCTGTAATGAAGACAAGGATGGTGTATTGAGTGGAATTCTTACTGGAGACGAAACTTGGGTTCATCATTATGAACCTGAGTCCAAACAAGACTCCATGCAGTGGCATAAAAAGGGCACAGCACCTCCCAAGAAATTTAAAGTGTCACAATCAGCTGGGAAACTCATGGCAACGGTATTTTGGGACTCGGAAGGAATATTGTCGATTGATTATAAAGATAAAGGTGTTTCTATAACCGGAGAATATTACGCTTCAATATTAGAGCGACTAAAAGAATCCATTAAAGAGAAAAGACGGGGAAAATTGACAAAAGCTGTTCTGCTTTTGCACGACAACGCGCCCGTCCACAAGAGCCGCGTTGCGTTAGCTGCCCTGCATAAGGTGGGCTTCGAAATTGTGAATCACCCACCCTACAGCCCAGACCTGGCCCCGAGTGATTATTACCTGTTTCCGAAAATGAAAAAAGAGCTGCGGGGTAAAAAATGTACTGCCGATGATGAAGTCAAGGAGGCAGTTTCGGCGTATTTTGCAGATAAAGAGAAATCATTTTTTTATGAGGGTATAAATAAATTAATTGAAAGATGTGAAAAATGTATCCGTCTTGCAGGTGAATATATTGAAAAAGAAAAATAATTTGGTTCTTTTATTTCCACCCCTTGTCCCCCATTCCGCGAATATAAAAACGCTCCCTCGTACGTACAAACATCGCTTGTGAAAAATACATATTACACTCTTAGCAAACTTTTACCTCCATTAAATTATACAGAATAGCACTTCAGAACTTTCAGTGGTTAAAGTTTCTAAACACGATGCATGTTGGTGCTCAGATCCTGTTTGAGTTAGTGTTGGCAACAATGTGTCCGATACGTATTTACCAAATGACACTTTTCATCTCCAGATACGTAAGCGACACTGCGCGAATTTCAAAAACAAACACTTTATTCTCAGAAGAATGGATGCAATGAAGAAAAGCATTCCACAGCGGAAAACTGGGTCGCGGTGCATCAATGTACCTCAGCATCAGCTAGGATAAATACGCGATGAGATATAAACTAGAGAAAAATGGCTTCCCATTTCATACGGAAATGCGCTAACGCACACACACATACACGCACACTCACACATACACATTCACACTGAACTCTGTAAATTATAGAGATTATATGGTGATTTTCAGTACTTATTCTGTGTTTTATTACGTCAAGTGTAGTTTCGGACCATAAACTCCACTTTTTCGCATTAATTTCGAAATTGTTTTTACGATACGTATAAATCTCTAGTCATTTTGTTATTATTAGAAATAGCGTCGTGGAGGATAACAATGAAATAAAAATGAAACAATGGCTAAAATCATGGCGAATAAATTCTTTGTTTCGTATATAATCGTAGCGGCGTATACCCCATGTCACAATAAGTTTCTTCCATTGTGTTAACACACAAGTAGTTTCTGTTTTATTAAATATTTTAATCGACATTTTTAACTAACATAATGTTCCGAAGGAGTTATTCCCATCTCTTAAAATAATTTTTTCACTCGTAAAAAAACAGGATGGAAATAATTGTCAAATGATAATATAATAATATTAATAGTAGTAATAATGCAGTCATTGGTTATTAAAATAGAACTATAAATAAGGAGCATTTATATTATAATAATAATAATACTTTGTTCTATTGCCAATACAATTGAATTACGAGGATAGTTTGACAAGTAGTGAGAATGACACGTAGGTGGCGCTCTAATTGGTAAAACAAATGTAATTTAGGTTGCCTATTTATATGTTTACATTCCGATATTTAGATAAATCGGTTGATTAGTTTATTTTTGACAGCTGATCGAAAAAGAAGCAATGCGTCGTTTTGTTAAAATGGAAAAAGCAGAGTATCGTGCGGTGATTAAACAATTCATAATTAAGGGTATGAAAGCTACCGAAATAAAAGATGAGTTACGGGAAACATTAGGTGAATCTGCTCCCTCCTCCGCCACAATAAGTAGATGGGTAAATGAATTTAAACGTGGTAGAACAAGCTGTGTTGATGAAGCATGCTCTGGAGCACCCAAAATCGTGACTTCTATAGAAATGATTATAAAAATCCATAATATTATTACGCAAGATCGACGACTCAAAGTGAGAGAGATAGCAGACATGGTAAACATTTCAACAGAACGCGTACACCACATTTTAACGAAAGAATTGGGCCTTTCCAAGCTTTCGGCAAGATGGGTGCCGCGATTGCTTACGACTGATCAAAAGTTCACTCGTTTGCACATTTCCAATGGGTGTTTAGACCTTTATTAGCGGAATCCGGCTGGTTTTTGTAGGCGATTTGTTACTTGCGATGAAACTTGGATACACTACAGTACACCAGAAACTAAACAACAGTCGAAACAATGGTTAAAACGTGGCTGTGCACCTCCAAAGAAAGCGAAAGCCACTTTATCTGCAAACAAGCTGATGGCATCAATTTTTTAGGATTCAAAGGACATTTTGCTCATTGATTACCTTCAGAAAGGTGCCGCAATAAACGGACAATATTATGCAGAACTTCTACAAAAATTAAATGTTGAGATTCGTGCTAAACGGCCAGGAATGGCAAAGAAAAAGATTCTGTTTCACCAAGACAACGCTCCCTCGCATACCCGTACAGTTGCGATGTCCAAAATTCACGAGTTGCATTTCCAATTAGTACCGCATGCGCCTTATTCGCGGGATCTAGTCCCTTCCGACTTCCACCTTTTTCCAAAATTAAAAACGGCACTAGGAAAGAAATTTTCGTCTAAGACTTAGCTTATCATCTTCGTAAATGAGTATTTTGCAAGCCTTCCGGAATCGCATTTTAGAGATGGCATAAGGGCATTGGAGCACCGTTGGAATAAATGTATTGCTCTTTTAGGTGAATATATTGTAAATTAAAAATTATTTTGTATTTAAAAAATTCGTTTTTCTTTTCCATTCTCACTACTTGTCAAATTACCCTCGTGTAGCGCTATTACATACACTGATTGGAGTTAATTTTACCCTTTTCTTCTGTTAGCATTTGACGGAAGCAACTCTAATTTTGCTACCTCATTACAATTATCTCGGGGCTTGTATAAAGTAACTCCATTTTTTTTATTGTGAATAACTCTAACTTGAAGAGAGAAATTAACGCTTCACGTTATAAGATAGCTTCTGAGTTATATTTTTAAAATTTTTAAATATATACTTTAATTTAACATGATGTCAATAATTCATTTATAATCTAGCGTAGTAGTAAGAACATTGAGTCATAACAAATTAACAGACCGAGTCTACTATTTTAATTAATTTATATAGTTACTTTATTATTATTATTTATATAGGTACTTAAATATTTTTATATTTAATGGAAAACGATTTGATATGTGAATCTATTACACAGGCCAACACACATTTTGGTGCCTGCGATTTTTTAACTGTTCCTGGGTAATTTTTGGATGCACAATGTAAAAAAGTTCTCAGATTTTGTCTATCAGATCTAGTTTTTGAGATTTTTTTTAAAAATTGTGTATATATTTTACGTTATAACTGTTATAATATATAATATTACTATTGACAGTTAAAAAAACAAAGACACATGGATTTAAGTATTTATTGCAAAAACTTAATTTACATAATTACATTAGTCACTAATCACATAAAAATTTTCTTTTATACGACTTTCTAGAATGGAGTTTACTAGGGCAGTCTCGCTGAAGGCTCCAGCAGTAGTCCGCCATCATGTGGCTATCCCATCGTCCTTGATAACGATCTTCCATAGTTTTAATATCCTGATAGAATCTTTCCCCCTGTTGTTCACTACAATCACCTAAGTTTTCTGGAAAACGATCTAGGTGTGCCTGTGGAGGTAGTGAACTTTTATACTCATGTTACAGCCGAGAATATTAAAATTTGAAAGCATAGTTTCCACTAAATCTACGTAATTCTCTGCTTTATGATTGCCAAGAAAATTTTGTACTACTTGAACAAATGAACACCAAGCGTTAGATTCAGTCTCGTTCATTGATGTGGTGAATTGTGGATCTTTAACAAGTTGCCTTATTTGAGGACCATCAAATATACCAGCTTTTAGTTTTTCTCTGCTAATGCCAGGAAATTTACGTGATAAATACCCAAAACAATTTCCATCTCGATTTAAAGCCCTCACAAATTGCTTCATTAAGCCTAGCTTGATATGCAAGGGCGGAAGTAAGATTTTTTCTCTTGCAACCAAAGGTTCGTTGATCACGTTTTGTTTTCCTTGAATCATGACATCTCTTGAAGGCCATTTTTTTAACCCAGTGCTCATTTTTATCTCTGCTGTTCCAAAGGCACAAAAAACAAGGATATTTTGTATAACCAGTCTGCTGTCCAAGGAGGAAGTTAACCATTTTTAAATCGACACAAATTGCCCACTGATGTTCTTCGTATTTGATTTTTCTTAAAACTAATGCAATTGTTTCATATTCTTCCTTATATGTATAGGAACATTGGGTCAGGGACAATTCCAGGTCTCCATTTGGCTAATTACATTCTGGGAAATTTCTATTTTGACGATTAAGTACATATTTATCTCTTTATTTGTTGTCCTTTATCAGAAAAAAAATATCAATTAACCTGTCACCTGTATCTCAAAAACTAGAGCTGATAGAAAAAATCTGGTGGCATTTTTGGAATCAGCACATTAAAAACATCTAAAATCAGATGTTAGATTTCCGGCACCAAATTTTTTTTTTCATTTTGTTACCCTGTGTTATTTATATAGCTATTATGAACCAGCTATACGTATACGTGGAAGTCAAATTATCCAGTTTTTTCTGTAATATATTTAGTAACCGATGTAAGCTGATATTTTGTGTCACCTTTCATATTATATAGATTTTTTTTTTTATTCGTGTGATATATATATATATATATATATATATATATATATATATATATATATACATTTATATATCAGTGACACGATGTGTTCATTTATCGTATTACAGGAATGTCTTTGTCATAATTTATTTTTATCATATTATACAGTGTGATAAAATTCACATGTTAACAATTACTGAGATGTATTATTTTACTATTTATTGCTATTAAATAAAGGATTTAATTATTATTGTTACTTTGGGGTTTATTTCTTTTACTCCTAGTAAGATTCTTGCTTCTTTACATTTATAATAAGACGTATTCTTCTAAAATCCACGTGCTCCAGTATTGGCATGCACTTCTAGTGACTAAAATGCTGTGGCGCCTTAACCCTTTCTAACTAGAAGAAGCCAAGGCTATCTTTCAGATGGGAATTACGAGTATTGTAGTATTAATCTCTACACTAATGTGTAAAAGAGCCTAGCAATACCCTCATAACAGTCATAAATAGAGAATCCAAAAGAGCGCTGCAAATTTGGTGAAAGATTATAACATACATGTTATGTTATTCTGTTTACGTTTGAAAGTTTTAAAATTTATACTACTGTGGGTAAAAAATAGTAAGACTTTGTTCATAATTTTTAAATTCTTAATTTATTCTTCCAAATATATTTCATCCCCCTCAAAGTAATCCCCTCTGGCCCCAATACACTTGTGCCAACGTTTCTTCCAATTCTCGAAACAGTTGTTAAAGTCAATTTCAGGAATAGCCTTCAATGCGCGTAGCGATTCACGTTTAATGTCTTCAATTGACTCAACACGGTTTCCCCGGAGCGGTCGTTTGAGTTTGCTGAATAGCCAGAAGTCACACGGAGATAAATCAGGCGAATACGGTAGTTGCGGCACGATATTGGTTGAAAATTTGACGAAAAACTCACGAAGAATTAATGCAGTATGCGACGGTGCATTATCGTGGTGCAAAAACCAAGAGTTGTCGGCCCATAATTCTGGTCTCTTTTTACGAATGGCATTGCGCAAACGACGAATAACACTCAAATAGTATTCTTTGTTGACAGTTTGGCCGGTCGGAAGGAATTCGGAGTAAACCACACGAATCGAAGAAAACTGTCAACATAACCTTGATTTTTGACTTGCTTTGACGTGGTTTTTTGGGCTTCGGCTCACCTTTCATACGATATTCGGCCGATTGATCGTCTGTTTCCGGGTCATAAGCGTAGATCCAAGTCTCATCTCCAGTTGGGATGCCTTTCATTTTGTCTTGATAGTCGGAAAGCATGGTTTCACAGACGTCAACGCGACGCGAGTGATCTTGGAACAAATCGTGCTTTCACTTTTCTTAGGCCCAAATGATCTTTCAAAATGGTTTTCACTGATCCTTCCGATATTCCAACGATGCTAGTAAGGTCTCTGACGATTCTCAAGCACCAACTCCTTGATTCTATTGACGTGTTCATCATCAGTTGATGTTGATGGCCGTCTTGGACGTGGTTCGTCATCAACGCGTTCTCGACCCTCTTTGAATAATTTGTACTAATTAAAAACACTTGCTCGCGACAAACAATTATCACCGAAGGCCTTTTGAAACATTCTGAACGTTTCGGCACCAGAAATTTGATTCCGTACATAAAATTTAATGGAACTTCTTTGTTGAATAATTTCACTCATTGAAAAAATCGCCGAATGCACTTGTACTTCAGAAAGACAAGCGTATACTAAACACTAATGATTATTTTGATGTGATATTTGGCACAGATGTCACTGACAGTCATACCAACCTAGAAAAAAAAATATTTCGGCGACTGGGTTTTCGCGCGAAATTTAAATTAAGAAGTCTTACTATTTTTTGCCCACACTAGTACACATCAAGCAATCAATGGATTGTTAATACCTTGATACTTGCGAATTCCACAATCCCAATTTACTCGACGAACAATATTTAATTGAAGAATTTTACCTAAAACGTGCTACAAATTTTATTCGTTATTAATATTACGTATCCTTTAATAAACAGGATTATGTCTGTTGAAAAATATATATCTTAATATCATTATGAAGCTTTAAAACTTTTCCTTTGCGAATTTTTATTTTAGATTAATATCAGTCTTTTAATTTTTAAGAAGTATATATTCCGTTTTAAATTAAAATTAAATGAAAATATATCGAGTTATCCATATTTTTATATACAAGCATTATGCAGTTGCACGATACTTAGAATTAAGTTCAATTTATAAATTTAATTTTAAATAAATGGGTTTTAAATTAACCACACACTAAGCAAGTTATACAGAGTTATGTACATTATTGTGTCACAAAATATTTCAAAACTTGTTTATTAACAATATGTATATATGTGTGCTATTCTAATTCGAGTTTTGCCCTTTTGATTTAAAATCTGTTGGACAATAAAATAACATTATTATTATTACTATTATGAGATACCACCACAAAACGGTATTTACTACAATTTTATTATATTTTGTATACCCATTTAAAGGTTGTTATCATAGCTGTGATTATGTTGATTAAGTGATATATATTAGTTAGGTTATGAAAGCTATTATCGATTGAGAAATTGCTGACTGCAAACAATTTTTGTGTGTTTGTGTGTATATGTGGATTTATTTCCGGAGTTTGTATGTGATGCAAGAAATTCTTTTGTTGTAATACCTGTTGCTAACATCACAATCGCTACTATTGGTTTTCCTTTTTTCTCCAAAGCTCTTTTCGCTCGTGCAAGTGGTAGTGGTTTATTACACAGGGTAACAAAATGAAAAAAAAATTTGGTGCCGGAAATCTAACATCTGATTTTAGATGTTTTTAATGTGCTGATTCCAAAAATGCCACCAGATTTTTTCTATCGGCTCTAGTTTTTGAGATACAGGTTACAGGTTAATTGATATTTTTTTCTGATAAAGGACAACAAAAAAAGAGATAAATAGGTACTTAATCGTCAGAGATAAAAATGAGCACTGGGTTGAAAAAAATGGCCTTCAAGAGATGTCATGATTCAAGGAAAACAAAACGTGATCAACGAACCTTTGGTTGCAAGAGAAAAAATCTTACTTCTGCCCTTGCATATCAAGCTAGGCTTAATGAAGCAATTTGTGAAGGCTTTAAATCGAGATGGAAATTGTTTTGGGTATTTATCACGTAAATTTCCTGGCATTAGCACGGAAAAACTAAAAGCTGGTATATTTGATGGTCCTCAAATAAAGCAACTTGTTAAAGATCCACAATTCACCACATCAATGAACGAGACTGAATCTAACGCTTGGTGTTCATTTGTTCAAGTAGTACAAAATTTTCTTGGCAATCATAAAGCAGAGAATTACGTAGAATTAGTGGAAACTATGCTTTCAAATTTTAATATTCTCGGCTGTAACATGAGTATAAAAGTTCACTACCTCCACAGCCACCTAGATCGTTTTCCAGAAAACTTAGGTGATTGTAATGAAGAACAGGGGGAAAGATTCCATCAGGATATTAAAACTATGGAAGATCGTTATCAAGGACGATGGGATAGCCACATGATGGCGGACTACTGCTGGAGCCTTCAGCGAGACTGCCCTAGTAAACTCCATTCTAGAAAGTCGTATAAAAAAAAATTTTTATGTGATTAGTGACTAATGTAATTATGTAAATTAAGTTTTTGCAATAAATACTTAAATCCATGTGTCTTTGTTTTTTTAACTGTCAATAGTAATATCATATATTATAACACTATAACGTAAAATATATACACAATTTTTTAAAAAAATCTCAAAAATTAGATCTGATAGACCAAATCTGAGAACTTTTATACATTCTGCATCCAAAAATTACCCAGGAACACTTAAAAAATCGCAGGCACCAAAATGTGTGTTGGCCTGTGTTATCTTATCTTATTTTTTTGTGTGGTGTTTTTTATCATTTGGTATAGCAATGTCTATTATGTAAGTTTTCTTTTATTTTTTATCGACAAGTGTAATGTCTGACCTGTTACTAGTAATACATTTGCCTGTGTGTATTGTCTTATTCCAATATAGTTTGAAACCATTTTTTCAAGGATACTTTCTGGAAACGTATTTATAATACACCGTGATAAGTTCTTGGTGTGTAATTTTTGTTGCAATATTTTGCCTCTCTGTATAATCTTTACCAGCAAATAGTTTACTCTCCTGTTACATGGTCTGTAGTTTCGTTGAATTGATGATATTATCTGCAATTGTCATTTTCTAAAGGTTTTCTAATTATGTGTTTTTTGTTATTGTTTGTAGAGATTACATCGTGTCGTATTACTAAAGTTAACTATTCTGTTTCTAGAAACAATTGTTCCAATTTTAGTCATTGGTATGATAATTTGGTATATACGTTTTCATCTTGCATGATATTGTAATGAATACTGTGTAATTTTACGTATGAATATGTGTTTTTAGATATTGTACAAGTATTCACAAGTTTCTTCGGGCAGCATGTTTGTGAAAGTCTCGTTGTTAAGTGCTTCTTTACTTTCAAGAGTCTTAAATTTTCCTCTTTCGATATACATATAACATTCGGTATTTTGTTATCCTAAATTCCATACCAGTATCTTTAGCAAACGCTTTTATTATTTTTAAAAGTCCTCGCATTTGTATTTCGTTTAAATAAAATATTTTTATATCGTCCTTGGCGAGTCAAGATTTTATTGTGTGTAATAGGATATTTTGATGTTAAATTTTTAATCTGTATATTGTGTTATTTATTACATTTGATAGTGATTATTATTATTATTATTATGGCGTAGATTCCTCTCACTTCCTCAACCTAAAGCTGGGAAACTTTTCACCCCACATATCAATGACTTTGAGCTCGGACTGTATGCGGTTGATATTGAAATGGTAATATATACTCGTACATCACAAAACGATAAATCCATACATTCAAGTTTTGTCGTGTTGTATACCTTAGGAGTGTTATTATTAACATTATTATTAATATTTTTGTATTTAAATGAAAATAAAATTAGTCTCTCCCCTATTATGTATTTAAAAATCTGACGATTGAGCAAGTATTTAATGTAGCAGTTTTTAAATAAAATATTATTATTATTATAATCGATTGCTAATAAAAGTGAATCTAAAAAATTTGAATTTTTAAACAATTTAGTGACAAATATTAATTCACAAATTACTTTTTCCCAAATTTAACCAATTTAATTCGTCCTACGCATAAAGTAAAAAAGAGGAGAGATATTTTAGATGCCCTCAGCACATTCATACACCGAATGAGTATTAAATTTAAATTTAAACCATTAAATAAACCATTACGATCGCGTGCAGCAATATAATACAAAATTTATTGCATACATGCATTACATATGCTGGTTATTGTACATATTAATACATTATAGGTTAGATCGCGCCAAGTAATTTTTGCAAAATACATACCCGCCAACTATCGAAACGCTTTATTAGCCCGACAAGACCACGATGAAAATTTTAACACAAATTTTGCACGTATTTGTACGATCGGAGGTGGCAGAACAGTGCCGAAGCGGTCTGATTAAATCTATTTGGGATTTATGGTTTAATTTCGCCAATTGCACACAAACACACATACGTATATAGTACACGCTCATATAGAACGTTCCATATATTACCAAGTTTCCGACTCCGACATCGTGCCGTCCTGTTTGAACGCCGACTGCAAAATGACGACCTATTTCTTACGTACTTCTCTACCAAATATTTTATATTCCACACCTGTCTGGTAACAACGTGCAGGTTCCATAAAAGTTCGCTTTGTTTTATTTCTTAAAAAATTTCAAATTGCCCTTTTACGCTCTTAAATCCTTACACAAACACCTTTCTTATTTTTTCCTGTGCGATGTAATTTGCGCGAAGAAGTTTCGATGAATATTTTGTTTTAAAAATAAATAAATTTATAAACTAGGAAATTGTGGAACAAAACTTACTGAAATTCGTTTTCTTATTTATATAAACTTACATCTCTGAATGTCTTTCCTATCGTTCTTATTGTCCTCATATTTGATGTCCTTAACATATTTTTGTCCCTCGTGTTCTTATTTCAACTTCGTATATTGGTACTGAACACACGTTGTACGTAAGTATTACATATTTGCTCTTTCCTACAGTAGAAAAAGCCAATACCATATACTACTGTGGGCAAAAAATAGTAAGATTTTTTAATTTAAATCTCGCGCGAAAACCCATTCGTCGAAATATTTCTTCTCTAGATTGGTATGACTGTCAGTGACATCTGTGCCAAATGTCACATCAAAATAATCATTAGTGTTTAGTATACGCTTGTCTTTCTGAAGTACAAAAAGTGCATTCGGCGATTTTTACAATGAGTGAAATTATTCAACAAAGAAGTTCCATTAACATTGTGTACGGAATCAAATTTCTGGTGCCGAAACGTTCAGAATGTTGCAAAAGGCCTTCGGTGATAATTGTTTGTCGCGAGCAAGTGTTTTTGATTAGTACAAATTATTCAAAGAGGGTCGAGAACGCGTTGATGACGAACCATGTCCAGGACGGCCATCAACATCAACTGATGATCAACACGTCGATAGAACCAAGGAATTGGTGCTTGAGAATCGACGATTAACAGTCAGAGACCTTACTGGCATCGTTGGAATATCGAAAGGATCAGTGAAAACCATTTTGAAAGATCATTTGGGCCTAAGAAAAGTGAAAGCACGATTTGTTCCAAAATCACTCAATTTTTTCGAAAAACAGCGTCGCGTTGACGTCTGTGAAACAATACTTTCCGACTATCAAAACAAAATGAAAGGCATCATAACTGGCGATGAGACTTGGATCTACGCTTATGACCCGGAAACAGACGATCAATAGGCCGAATATCGTATCAAAGGTGAGCCGAACCCCAAAAAACCACGTCAAAACAAGTCAAAAATCAAGGTTATGTTGACAGTTTTCTTCGATTATCGAGGTGTGGTGTACTACGAATTCCTTCCGACCGGCCAAACTGTCAACAAAGAATACTATTTGAGTGTTATGCGTCGTTTGCACAATGCTATTCGTTAAAAAAGGCCAGAATTATGGGCCGACAACTCTTGATTTTTGCACCACGATAATGCACAGTCGCATACTGCATTAATTCTTCGTGAGTTTTTCGCCAAATTTTCAACCAATATCGTGCCGCAACCACCGTATTCGCCTGATTTAGCTCCATGTGACTTCTGGCTATTCAGCAAACTCAAACGACCGTTCCGGGAAAACCGTTTTGAGTCAATTGAAAACATTAAACGTGAATCGCTATGCGCATTGAAGACTGAAATTGACTTTAACAACTGTTTCGAGAATTGGAAGAAACGTTGGCACAAGTGTGTTGGGGCCAGGGGGGGATTACTTTGAGGGGGACGAAATAGATTTGGAAGAATAAATTAAGAATTTAAAAATTATGAACAAAGTGTTACTATTTTTTGCCCACAATAGTACACGACTTGTAACCTGGAAACCACTGCGTTATGGAACAAAATTAAAAATCAAAAAAATTTGTATATTTTTAAGTTGTATTATTATTTATAAGTTATACATTAACAAATACTCACGTCAAAATTTATGTAACTCTTCTGACTTAATTCTGAAAGAATGAAAAGTTCGAAAAACCATGTCAAAATATAAATTGTTGAATGGGTAAATGGATGACCTTAGTTTAAATGATTTTGTTCGTATTCTACCAATTTAGAACTACTGATTTACAAGAATTGATACGGTACTAATCCCAATGCAATTTAACGATTTCGCTATAAAAGGTAGTGAGTTTGTATTCTAGTACAGAACTACTGTTTTACAAACTACAAAAGCAACAAAATTGATTCGCCAAGTTTCGCTTAGAGAGATATTTCATCGATTTATGCCCTTCCTCGCTCAAATCCTTTCTCTATTCTCCGTTATAATTATTGGCAAATTCTCATTAGCGCGAAATTTTGAGAAAACAATGCAATAAGCTATCTAATGTTATTGATCATATAGGTCACGAGAATGTATAACACGTAGAATTAAGGGTAACCTCAACATACAAGATAAAAAGAACCTCCCAAAAGGAAAAAGACCAGAAACAATAGAAAAGCCATTTGGAACGATACACTTATTAATGGGAAAATTTTCTTTTAAAAAACTCACCCTTATTCCAATAACTGAATAATAAATAAATTACGGTAACTCTCCTAAAGTCCACCCCTCCCTTGGATTTACTCAAATAACGAGAGTACCTGCACTTTAAACTAAAATAATTCAGATACATCTTTGTACGAGAAAAATCTATAAATAGGTAATAAATAATTTATATTTCTTAAACGTATATTGTACTGATGCAGAATTTTAAAAATATTATTTGTTATAAATAAACAACATGTAGTCAGAATATTATGTTTCCTAAAAATAATTAGAAAACTTTGGTTAAAACTAAGACTAAAAATCTAACAATTCGTTCTTGTACTATAAATATCCTGTTTATGTAACTGCTACGATCCCAGAGAACAATTCCATAATTCAGTCTACCATAAAAGGAGCAAAATAAATGTTTATCAAAGTGTGGAAACCTACAACAGGTATTACATTTCTAATGCCATAACAAAGAGTATTAAGTTGTTTAGTCAAAGATTCAATGTGACATCACCAGTTTAAGCATTCATCACAGTGTATACCAAGAATTTGGTACGTAGATTTCCGCGGTCGTGGTCCATGTTATCTGCTTCTGGGTTTCCAGGCTGGAACCGCGTCACTTGTATATCTGCAGACGTTTCGTACCCATTTGTATGGGACATTTTCAGGGCTGAACTATTGCACTGAAACATGTATAATTCGATGGGGGCCGGGTTTATATATGGATAATGGCTCATGGGTCAATGAAGCGTTACGGTTGCGGTTGGATAGTTTGGAGATGCAGGGTTGCCAAGCGTTATGTAGGGGGTAGCCATCATCGCGGTTAAGGTTATTGGGGTGCTTATAGATCTCTATAGTTTCACGGATTTTGCGACCATAGAAATGGTTAGTGCGGGATAGGATCTACTGACGTTCCATTCCTTTCCTCGACGTCTTGGTAACTCGTCATCTGGATGGTTCACCAGGACATTCAGTGTACCCCAAACCCACACACACCGATCAGTACCTCAATGCCCTCTCCCATCATCATCCCGCCCAGAAACAGGGCGTTATCAATTCCTTAGTCCAAAGAGCTATCAACATATCTGACCAGCAGTCTATATCCCAGGAATTAAGTCATGTTACCAAAGCTCTTATAAATAATAATTTCTCCAACCATAATATTCAGCGAACCATAGATCGACATCTTAATCCCAAAATCCCACAACTTAATACACAGCTTACATCATCTCTCCCCCTCTCTAAAGCCCACTTACCCTATATACAAAGTGTTACTGACCGCATCAGTAGAGTTCTTCTCAAAAACAACATCAAAACCATCTTCAAACCCCATTCCAAATTATCTGACCCTTTTTCCGTAAAAGACCATGTTTCTTTAGAATCACCTGGTGTGTACAGGATTCCTTGTTCATGCGGCAGGGCATATATTGGTGAAACAAAGCGGTCTGTCGGCAGTCGTGTTTCTGAACATGAGCGTTGTACTAGGTTGCTGCGTATAGGCTGGAAACCGGGCACCATATTCAGTTTAATTCGACCAAGATCCTATCCCGCACTAACCATTTCTATGGTCGCAAAATCCGTGAAACTATAGAGATCTTTAAGTACCCCAATAACCTTAACCGCGATGATGACTACCCCCTATATAACGCTTGGCAATCCTGCATCTCCAAACTATCCAACCGCAACCGTAACGCTCCATTGACCCATTATCCATATATAAACCCGTCCCCCATCGACTTACACCAGTTTCAGTGCAGTAGTTCAGCCCTGAAGATGTCCCATACAAATGGGTACGAAACATCGGCAGATATACAAGTGACGCGGTTCCATCCCGGAAACCCAGAAGCAGATAGCATGTACACCAAGAAATTTGGTAGAATTAGCAGTGTTATATACCCTATTCTGAAGCACCAAGTTTGACGGTACAAGAGAAAAACTGATTGTTCTAAATATCATACGAATAGAGTTTAATTATAATTCATTTGTATCTAATCAATCATTCATAGCACTGGGGTATGTATTCTTAGCATTTGTACGTTAAATAAAGTAAATCGCTTCCTTGTGAGAGGAGATTAGTATCATCGGCATAGTTTATTTGCAGATGCTGCTCATTCTGAATATTATGGATATTATTTAGGTAAATGTTAAAAAGTGATGATCCAAGTACGTTTCTCTGAAATATTTCCATATCAAGAAAATAAGAACGCGAAAAAGCCGCTCTGCCATTACTAGTAATAGTAACTACCTGTTGTCTGTTACCAATAAGTAGATAACTAAACTTCGACCAAAATAATTAAAGATAAATTACCCCCTAGGGCTAACTCAAGCAACGAGAGCGCCTGTAGTTCAATTTCGATATTCTCAATGAACATTGGCTCTTTCGAAAACATATACTATTGGGTTGGCAACTAAGTACTTTCGGTTTCTACTGATAGAGAGCGTTGCTTTATTTTTTGTATAACGTATGTTAGTGCTGTACATTACCGTTTGTCGCGTGATACTAGTCACATTGACGTAACTTCAGAAGCAAGTAGTGCGTGATTTTTATTAAAGCTATTAGTTGTGGGTTAATTTTAAATGGAGTGCAGAAACGAACACTTTCGACATATTTTACTATTTTATTTCCGTAAAGGAAAGAAAGCTGCTGCGGCTCACAAAAATATATGTGAAGTTTATGGTGCTGATTGCTTAACAGAGCGCACGTGTCAGAATTGGTATAAAAAATTCCGTTCTGGAGATTTTTCCCTCAAAGATGGGCAACGTTCTAGTCGGCCTACTGAAGTTGATGATGACCAAATCAAAGTTATAATTGAAGAGGATCGTTATATAGCTGTTCGAGAGGTTGTGGAGAGGCTACATGTATCGCACACAATATTTGAAAAACATTTAAAATGTTTTGGGCTAGTTAAGAAGCTTGATATTTGGGTACCTCACGAATTGAAAGAAATTCATTTAACACAAAGAATCAACTTTTGCGATATGCACCTTAGACGAAATGAAACCGGCCCTTTCTTAAAAGGAATCATCACTGGTGATGAAAAATGGGTCCTGTACAGTAACATAGTTCGAAAACGATCATAGAACAAACACGATAAACCAGCTCGAACCACATCGAAAACTGAATTGCATCCAAAAAGATCATGTTGTCAGTTTGGTGGGATTACAAAGGTGTTGTGTTTTTTGAGCTGCTTCCAAGGAATCAAACGATCAATTCTGATGTTTACTGTCAACAATTAATAAAACTGGATGACGCAATCAAAGAAAAACGGCCAGAATTGTCACATCGGAAAGGTGTAGTTTTCCACCAAGATAATGCAAGGCCTCACACATCTTTGGCAACTCGTGGGAAACTATTGGAGCTTAGCTGGGAAATGATGCCACATCCCCCATACAGCCCTGATCTAGCACCATCTGATTACCATTTATTTCGAAGTTTGCAGAATTCTTTGAATGGTAAAACTTTCACAAATGACGATGACCTTCACTCGCACCTGGTTCAGTTTTTTGCTGATAAGGACCAGAAATTTTATGAGCGCGGAATCATGCAGCTGAAAGAAAAATGGCAAAAGGTCATTGAGCGAAATGGAAAATATATAATTGATTAAAAACTATTCTTTGTTTAAAAAAAGTGTTTTATTTTATACTACAAAACCGAAAGTACTTAGTTGCCAACCCAATACATTTGAAAAAAACAAAAAAATAAACCCTGGCATATAATACTGAAAAATGAAAGTTAAAATATTTTACGTACGGAAAGATTATATTGAATTGAAGAAAACGACTTTACCAGCACTGAAATAAAATATTCTAGCAAGACAACATATACAGACAGCAAGGCTAGAGAACTTTTGCCACCGAGAAGAATCCTAACAAATAGAAAATGGTAATGAAACTGTAACACGTTCGAAGAAACCGTCAGAATGTCAACTTCCACATATGTAAATGGATTATCTCCAAATATCGAATAATTCTGTCTTAAAAAGTACTGAGTTTATATTCTGATAGTCCAGACTTGCTAGATTACATATAACAAAGACCAAACTTAATACCTTTTATTTCGGCAAAATCTCAATTTTTCGAAATATTATTGATATTCTGGCTCGTGGATGTTCGCGGTCGTTGTCCATACTTTCTTCATCCTGACTTCTGGGATGGAACCGCATCTTCGACAAAATATTTAGATAAATCAAAATCGTTTTCAGGACTTTAAAAAATATCAGCACACGAGATTTTGCTACTGTACTCTTCAAAAATACCAATAATTTTCTCATCCTGGCTTTCGGGCTGAAACCGGGTCTTTCACAATTCAGGTACAGAGGTTGCGTCCCTACTTGTATAAAACATCTTCAGAAGTTAATTGCTGCTACTGCTTTCCTCAAAGCCCGGAAGGTGTCCCATACGAGTGATGACGTAACATCGGCACCAAAATTGTCGAGACACGGTTCCAGCCCGGAAGCCAAGATGAAGAAAGTTATTACTATTTTTAAAGAGTTACTTTACAATAGCAGAATCCCGTGCGCTGATATTTACTAAGGTCCTAAAAATGATTTAGTTATCATAATTTATCTAAGTCTCTTGGTTGAATCACGATGGAATGACAAATTTCAAATCTTGTCAAAATCTAAATGTGTAAATGGATTATCTCTAAAGTTTGAATGATTTTTCTATAAAAAGTAATTAATTTGTATTTTGCTAGTTCAGAATCATTATTTTACGTACAAAGAAGTCTAAATATACAGATTTTTATTGAGTAAAATCTCAAATTTCCGCTTCCCATTTTCAGATTTCAATGCATACTGTATATGTAGAAGTATATCATATCCTCAATTGAATTGATTTATTTTATTTGCCAGGTTTAATATAACCCTGCATCAGGGTTCATCAGATACAAATCAACAATGTGTAGGTTACGATATTATTGCTCTACAATTTTTTATTGAAATATGAAACGAGTGTTTTAATTTAATTTTTTCTAAATTAACAACGTTCATTTTGCTTCGAAATTTTCGAACATTCATTTGTGGAAACAATCCTTCGATAAAGGATTTTATTTTTTTCATCGGATGAGCAAATAAAAGATTAAATTAGTAAAACTTTTTCACTGCACTCGCTGCAAATTGATTATTATTCCGTACAGCCTGTACTAAAAAAAAAAAGCAAGCACTTCTCTTTTCCACTCGTTTTTTTGTAATATTTGACGTCCGCGTGGTATGTTCCGATCCTATTACCGTGGAAAACTTTTTTAATTACGTGATACTACGTGTTATATAAATGGGCTTGTGACTTTTTCGGACATGTCGTCCGACCGATGACACATTCGATATTATTCGATTGGCGAGCGACATGTGAGTCGATGTTTCGGAGCACTTACGAAATCCCGGGAAGAGGACCGGCTATTTCACCAAACTGACGGATATCTAAACAATCGAACATGTCATGAAACAACGTTTCAAAATTGACAGTTTTAATTTAGTTAAATGCAACATTCCTTTTGGATCTGTTTTCAAGATAAATGTTTTGTAACGAAAAAAAAACTTTGAAATAATGATATTCCCGAATGTTTAGTTTACTTTTTGCCACCACTACATAGTGTCGAACAACAGAAACGCAGTACAAAGCATTCCTCTTTCCAGTGAAACATTTACTTTAATATATCCAATAAAAATTAATAAGAAATATCTGCTTCACAAAAATTTTCAACTAGAAATAGTTAGTTCATATTTAGTCATGAATGGCGCTCAAAAGTTACGCGGGAAATTTAAAAATAAGGGCATTTTTAATTTCCAAAATAAATTTGAAATATTGATATAATATTAAAAAAACACATATGTAATAAGAGATTATTTATTTTCGCCAAGAATATGTAGATTTTAAATAACTAAATAAAAAAATAAAATATACCTAGTCAAGTCATAAATACTGGTACACAGAAAAATCGGCGCCAAATGAAAACGAATTAATATTTAAAAAACACTTTTTTTGTTTTTATTGGGTTATTCAATGGCTACAAATGTTAGAACAACTTATTCGAAATGACTTCCATTTGCCTTCCAGCACGACTTGAGACGATGCGGCCACTCATCGATCGAGAGACGCACTTCATGCATGAGGAAATTGTCCATTGCACGGATAAGGGCTCGCTTCAACGACTCAATATTTGGGTGTCGAGTAGAGCAAGCCATGCCCTCTAATACGGACCACAACTTGTAATCCAACGGGTTGAGGTCTGGACTACCAGCTGGCCAATCATCCGTTGATATGATGTCCGGAACGTTGTTTTTGAGCCACGGTTGAGTCGTTTTTGCTTTGTGAGCTGGAGCAGAATCTTGCTGAAAAGTCCGTGGCTTATTGGTGAATATCGATTGGTTGAAAGGCTTCACAATGGGTTCCAAGACGGTCGATTGATATACGTTGGCCCATGTTTTTACTCCTTTCCCGCAAAAATAAAGCCTGGTAACGCCATCGTAGCTCACTTCCCACCATACCATTACAGACGCGGGATGGTAGCCTCTTTGAATACACAGGATGAGTTGGGATGCTTCTCTGGATGACCCAGCATACACACGATTGTTCTGTTTATTGAACGATTCTTCTACGGTGAAAATTTTCTCGTCAGTATACAGAATTTGTCTGTGAGCGTTCTTCGCGTACAAGCCTTCAATGCGGCCGTGAGCAGGCTCTAGTGCGTCGCTTGTACGCACTGAGTCCCAAATCTTCTTTGATAATACGAGACATGGATTTTTGCGAAATTTGCATTTCCTGCGACAAGATTTTCTGTTTTCGCAGCGATTTTCGGTCGATTCGTTTCTTCATGGCTTTGATCGCTTTCGAAGTTCTCACAGTGCGCGGACGGCCGGATCTTTGAGGCCGTCAAAGACCCACCAGTATCAACTTCACAGCACGGTATACAAAATTGCGACTGATTCCAAGCGGTCGCAACGTCCTAAAGATATCGCCTTCTTCCATGTTGTATTTTAGCAAGCCAACTACAACGATACGATTTTCGATGTCGCTCCATTCCATGATTGTAAACAATTAATGTCAAAAACTTTTTACGTCACAATGAAGCATAAATATCAACTGTCAAATCGCAATCAATACGAAATGGATGCGCCCAGTGTTGCATTCGTAATGAGTGCGTTCAGTTGTGTACCAGTATTTATAACTTGACTAGGTAATTATGTGATATTACAAAACTAAAATTTTTTCAAAGGTATGTCATTTTGGGTGTTCCCCACGGTAATTCTAATTTAGAAAAAGATCATTCTAAAATTAAACAGAGCCTCAGGGCCTAAGATCTATACTTTAAGAATACACAGCATCTCCTATCATACCTGAATACTAACATTAAGACAATTTACACATCTCAAATTAATATTCGTTCTTTGTTATTTTTATTTGCACATCTATACATAGCAACTAACACACTTAACATTTAACAAAACTACAATTTCGAAAGAAAAATTGAAAAAAATCAATTATATCTCAAAAATAACCTGACAATTTAAAAATATTTTCTTAAATTTCATCTATTCTCTATTGTTTAAAATTACATCGTTTTAACGTTATTTTCAATTGGTGTGAATCCAATAAAGTAAACCTAGAGTAGTTACCTATTAAGTGTAATAGTCTTCTTATATTTAATTATTCATTTGACCTAACTGTTTTAGTTACATAATCTGAAGTTTAGATTTAGTTCTTTCGACTCACATTTAAGCATTTCAAAACATTCACTTCATATGCAATCCTGCTTCGCATTCTCTTAGTTTAACCATCTTTAAAATACTCTGTTTTATTCACTTGTGCGTTCCAAAATTGAATATGCTGCCATTATTTGATACCTACACTAGTTCATTTATATTTGGATCTTGAGAAAGTTCAGAAGAGATTTTTTTAAATATCTTGCATATAAATCAAGTGGCGAGTATTCTCCTCGTGGTGTTGATTACATTAGTAAGATTAGTTATGATTTTGATTTTCAATCGTTTTCGCCTAGGTGTGAATTACTTAATGCCAAATTTTTGATAAAAGTTGTGAATAGTGCAATTGTATTTTTCATGTAATTTAATTAATCAAAAAAAATCCTCAAGGTTCAAGTATAGATATATACATTATGTATGCTTTATTTGAAAGTATCGCGCCTGATAAAACTCACACAGAATAATTCTGTACAATATTCCCCACTAATCACTAAATACGCACTGATTTATTTCACACACAATTTAATAAACTGTCCAATTCACGTCAATGGTTTATATTTTTGATCAAAATGTAGATAATACGCAGTTATACTATGATTATTTTATACCACGTGTTTCTCTAAACTAAGTTTCTCAGGGCGAGTACATTCGATGTGCGCGATATGTTCTTTATACTGGGAGTGTTTAGTTTGACAGATGTACCTAACGAGGTATCTGCTTCTGGGTTTCCGGGCTGGAACCGCATCACTAGTATATCTGCCGATGTTTCGTACCCATTTGTATGGGACATCCTCAGGGCTGAACTACTGCACTGAAACTGTCTAAAAGTCTACGTACCAAATTTACCTAACAAGGATTTAATTTGACCGATGTATTGTTCATTATAATCTCGACATTTTATTTCATAGATTCCCAATTTCTAATTTAAATCGACATTATCTTTCGTGTTTTCTAAGAAGAACTTAATAGAAAATAATAATTAAACCTATTTAAATTTTTTGCAACTGGGTGAAATGGTAAGCTTATAAATCTGTGTGTGTGTGTGTGTGTGTGTGTGTGTGTGTGTGTGTGTGTGTGTGTGTGTGTGTGTGTGTGTGTGTGTGTGTGTGTGTGTGTGTGTGTGTGTGTGTGTGTGTGTGTGTGTGTGTGTGTGTGTGTGTGTGTGTGTGTGTGTGTGTGTGTGTGTGTGTGTGTGTGTGTGTGTGTGTGTGTGTGTGTGTGTGTGTGTGTGTGTGTGTGTGTGTGTGTGTGTGTGTTTGTGTGTGTGTGTGTGTGTGTGTGTGTGTGTGTGTGTGTGTGTGTGTGTGTGTGTGTGTGTGTGTGTGTGTGTGTGTGTGTGTGTGTGTGTGTGTGTGTGTGTGTGTGTGTGTGTGTGTGTGTGTTTGCTTGTCTCGATTGTTTTGAGGTGACAAACAAGTGGTATCGCAGATTGTGTTTTAATTTAGCTTTCCTAATTAAACTAATAATTACTTCTGAATCAAAACTATTGGATCTCGCAATATTCTTAATAAAATCGTATTCGTCGAATCTCACTTTTGTTAATGTAAAACTGAGCAAACGATTGATAAGACAATTGAAAAAAGCCATCCTTCGTTGCATGCTATGATTTGAATTCGCAGTGATGAACCTATTAACATTAGTTTCTTTCCGGAAAATATTAATTTCTATTTTACGAGGGTAGTTTGATAAGTAGTGAGAATGGAGAAGAAAAACGAATTTTTTAAATACAAAATAATTTTTATTTTTCAATATATTCTCCTAAAAGAGCAATACATTTATTCCAACGGTGCTCCAATGCCCTTATGCCATCTCTAAAATGCGATTCCGGAAGGCTTGCAAAATACTCATTTACGAAGATGATAAGCTCGTCGTTAGACGAAAATTTCTTTCCGTTTTCAATTTTGGAAAAAGGTGGAAGTCGGAAGAGGCTAGATCCGGCGAATAAAGCGCATGCGATAATTATTGTAAATGCAACTCGTGGATTTTGGACATCGCAACTGTGCTTTTATGCGAGGGAGCGTTGTCTTGGTGAAACAGAATCTTTTTCCTTGCCATTCCTGGCCGTTTAGTACAAATATCAACGTTTAATTTTTGTAGAAGTTCTGCATAATATTGTCCGTTTATTATGGCACCTTTCTGAAGGTAATTAATGAGCAAAATGCCCTTTGAATCCCAAAAAATTGACGCCATCACCTTGTTTGCCGATAAAGTGATTTTCGCTTATTTTGGAGGTACAGAACCACGTTCTAACCATTGTTTCGACTGTTGTTTAGTTTCGGGTGTACTATAGTGTATCCAAGTTTCATAGCAAGTAACAAGTCGCCTACAAAAATCAACCGAATTCCACTTATAAAGGTCCAAACACTCATTGGAAATGCGCAAACGAGTGAACTTTTGATCAGTCGTAAGCAATCGCGGCACCCATCTTGCCGAAAGCTTGGAAAGGCCCAATTCTTTCGTTAAAATGTGGTGTACGCGTTCTGTTGAAATGTTTACCATATCTGCTATCTCCCTCACTTTGAGTCGTCGATCTTGCGTAATAATATTATGGATTTTTATAATCATTTCCTTAGAAGTCACGATTTTGGGTGCTCCAGAGCGCGCTTCATCAACACAGCTTGTTCTACCACGTTTAAATTCATTTACCCATCTACTTATTGTGGCGGATGATGGAGCAGATTCACCTAATGTTTCCTGTAACTCATCTTTTATTTCGCTAGCGTTCATACCCTTAATTACGAAGTATTTAATCACCGCATGATACTCTGCTTTTTCCATTTTAACAAAACGTCGTGTTGCTTCTTTTTCAATCAACTGTCAAAAATAAACTAATCAACCGATTTATCTAAATATCGGAATGTAAATCTATAAGTAGCCAACCTAAATTACAGTGCATTTGTTTTACCAATTAGAGCGCCACCTATGTGTCATTCTCACTACTTGTCAAACTATCCTCGTATGATTATTTATAATTACTAGGGTATTTAGGAAAGGTGCTTCCTTTTTCTACCCTGAATTTGATCGTCAGGAATTTTGAATTTAATTGCTTAACGAAATCGTCTTGGACATTTTTTAAAACTTCTTTATTGTTCCTAATTATTTTGGGTAACAGATTTCTCTTGCCCATTGCTGTTCTATGCCATTTCTCTCCAAAACGATTAGGGACACTAAAGACGCGTTAAAAAATGTCCAACTTGTAACCAGAGTTATAAATTAGATTTGAATAATTGTTCTAAGATTGTATTGTTTATCTAAAATACACAAATGAGGTAATTCGATGAGACCAATTGTTTCAAGGATTCAGTAGATTTTATTCAAATAAGCAAAGATTGTAAATTGGAAAACGAGAAAATTTTAGTGTTATTCGACATAACGTCATTATTTCCTTCGGTACCAATTCCAGAAACTAAAATATTTAAAAGATTTTCTTTATAAAAATAAGATTGAACCGGAAAAAGTAAATAAATATTTGGGATTGAACTCAATGTTCATATGTCCCAAATTTTTTTTCAATTCGAAAGTAAATAATACGCACAGAAAAAGGAACAACAATGGGTAATTGCCTTTTTCAATTTACAGTAGATTCATGCACGAGTCACTTTGAAGTTGAATTTAAACATGTCAAATATTTTCCAAGAAAATGGATTAAGTATGTACGTAGATTATATTTTCGTAATTTTTGACGCACATGAGTGTAACTTAGACGATTTCATTAAGCATTAAATTCAAAATTCTCAACGATTAAATTCACCGTAGAAAAAGAAAGTAATAGCACCTTACTTTAATCACTTACAGTTAATATAATGCCTTCTCACGACAATTTTCTTATTCTATATACGCTTTTTGACAACTAAGTTGTCATCATCAGCAGACACAAAGACAAAGTCCATACTGGACTTATTGTCTTGGTGTGGATTTTGCCGTGGTTCCAGGTAGGAGACTGTGATTAATTATTTGCCTATAATGACAACTTAGTATACGGAATAGGAACATCGATGTGGTTAGGGGTTTTTTCATTTACCATTTTTGATTAAATGTTTATTTATTACATATAGATTTATTTACATTTTATTTTTTTAAATTTTTATTTATTTACATTTTTTTATATAAGTTACCCTTGTAATTAGTTACAATCTGTTTGTATTTCTTGTCCTGTAATGATATATGTTTGGTGTCCGATACTGTTAGTGACAATCTTTCGTAATGTAATGTTGTATTACAAAGTTCTCTGTTAAATTATATAAGGTCTAGTAAAAAGAAATCCATTATTTTTCCAATAGATGGCTTTAGTAATCTGTATCTCGCGTTGTATAAGTGCGATCGCGTTCCGCTAGATGGCGTTCGTGTTTTTTGTGATTTTGTGATTGCTTGACTTAATATTGTTTGAGCGCGCGTCAAAGATGGACACCAGCAAAGTTAAAATACGCCATATTTTACAGTTTTTCTTCGATAAAGGCGAAAACGCAAGCCAGGCGGCTAAAAATGTGAATAGTGTTTATGGTCCTGATACTGTAACAGTCAATCATGCGCAATTTTGGTTTCGTCGATTCCGTTCCGGTAATCTTGATGTCAAAGATGCACCACGCTCTGGAAGGCCAATTGTCGAAAATATCGATAAAATAATGGAAATCGTCGAGTCCGACCGTCATGTAAGCATTGTTTCGATTGCCCAGGAGCTAAACATTGCACAAAAAACCGTTTGGAACCATTTAAATAAGGTTGGATACAAAAAGAAGGTTGATGTATGGGTGCCACACGAGTTAACGCAAAAGAACCTCATGGACCGAATTTCCATCTGCGAATCGCTGCTGAATCGCAACAAAACCGATCCGTTTCTGAAGCGGATGGTTACTGGTGATGAAAAGTGGATCACTTACGATAACGTCAAGCGAAAACGGTCGTGGTCGAATCGTAGTAAGCCGGCGCAAACGGTGGCCAAGCCAGGCTTGACGGTCAGGAAGGTTTTGCTGTGTGTTTGGTGGGATTGGCAAAGAATTATCTACTATGAGCTGCTTCCCTACGGCCAAACTCTTAATTCGGACCTGTACTGTCAACAATTGGACCGTCTGAAGGAAGCAATCGCCCAGAAGCGGCCAGCTTTGGCCAATAGGAGATTGTGTTCCATCAGGACAACGCCAGGCCACACACATCGATAGTGACTCGCCAGAAGCTCCGGGAGTTTGGTTGGGAGGTTCTTATGCATCCACCTTATAGTCCGGACCTAGCACCAAGTGATTACTACCTGTTCCTGTCTATGGCGAATGATTTTGCTGGTGAAAAATTCGCCTCAAGAGAAGCTTGTGAAAATCGACTGTCCCAGTTTTTTGCCAATAGGGACGAGGGTTTCTACGAGAGAGGCATTATGAAATTACCTTCAAAATGGCAACAAGCTATCGAACAAAACGGTGCATATTTGACCTAAGTCGGATCATTCTAACTATGCTAAATAAAACCTTCAATTTAATGCAAAAATAATGGATTTCTTTTTACTAGACCTTATATGTAAGTTTAAGTTTCGATTCTTATTTTAGTTTCATACAATCAGTACGAAACTACTTGATATTATTTTGAATGAAATATTTATCATACCATGTATGGTACACATACACACGCGTATCGTTAAGACTATAACACTACCGAATTTTATCATAAAATGTTTGTAATCTACACATCCCACATTCTGTTTCTACGAGATGTACATACATACATAAAAATGTGGAAACAGAACTGTGTAGAGAAGAGAGATCACCGTTATTACTAAGCATAAACCTTTTGATGTTATGCTAATGCCATTATGGGAGGGGAGATGTTTCATCCGAATACGTTTATTCTGTTGTATATACATATATAATAATTTCGTTTATTAAACTTTATGAGCTGTGTTGGTAACCTTGTAAGTTTGTAACAACCATTACGAGCACTTCGCAGTAATTTGAGTTACATATTTACTTATTTAATAGGAATTATTTTGCCTCTTCTAAGTTAATTGAAAATAATGAAAATATGATTTTTTTAAAGACATTTAATGTGGCGTAACATTATTAATAATCTAAATAAAATTAGAAGAATAAGAAAAAAGAAGAAAAACAATAACAAAGAAAAATACCCTAACTAACCAAATTCTAATTTTATAAAAAATTGAAATATAACCTCGATTACTATAGACACATGATTTAATTTAAATTAATTTTGCCAGAATCAAATGTAATAACTAAAAATAATCTATGTACAATATCTGGCAATTAAATTAGGTCAGGTCTCAGTTATGATGAAAAATATATTTTAATGCATATTATTGTAATCTTCCAGAAAGATAAAATCTTAATACACAGACTGTCAGCCTATAATATGAGGGTGGCCCCAGAAGTGCCCGACCCAACAAAAAAACACACAAATTTTGGAAAGAAATATATTTATTTTTCAATATAATCTCCTTTCTGCTCTATACACTTTTCCAGCGATATTTAATAAGTTCGATACCTTTTTATAATAAGAACTGTCTTGCTTCTCAAAATAGCCATTAACTGCCGACATCACTTCTTCATCGTTGGAAAATCTTTGACCACTGAGCCATTTTTTTGGGAACAGAAAATAATCCGAGGAGGCTAAATCTGGCAAATAGGGTGCATGAGGTAGCAATTTAAATTTTAATTCTTTAATTTTGGCCATTGCAGTAACGGGTTTGTGAGCTGATGCATTGTCTTGATGAAACAACACTTTTTTCTTAGCCAAATGCGGCCGTTTTTACTTGATTTCTTCGGTCAAATGTTGCAATACGTTTGCATAATACTCGCCTTCTTTGGAACCGGTTCTCCCTTTTGAGTCCATTGTTTTAATTGTCCTTTTATCTCAGGTGTGAAGTGATGGACACACGTTTCATCCATGGTTATGAAATAGCGCAAAAATTCAGTTTTGTTGCTATGAAACTTCGCTAAACACTCAATTTAAAGATCTTAACGACACTGTTTTTGCTCGACTGTGAGCAATCTTGCACACAGCTTCCTCATGTCCAAATTTTCAGATAATATGCGATGTACCGCACTTTTTTGAAACGCCTACTATGTCTGCTAGCTCGCGCACTTTCAGTCGACGATCATCCGGTACTGCTTTATGGATTTCCTTCACCATTTCTGGAGTCGTCACCTCATTTGGTCGACCACTGCGATGCTCGTCTTGGCAACTCGTACAGCCTCGTTTAAACTCTGCTACCCAATATTTCACTGTTATAAACGAAGGAGCAGACTCGCCCAGAGTAGAATCCAGTTCAGCTTTTGTATCGGTTGGGCTGAGACCTTTCAAATAAAACTATTGTATCACGTAACGATGACCAATATTCTCCATTTTTACAAATTCACTGAAAGCGTTCACTATTGATGGCTGTCAAACAAATACTGAACAACATGAAGTCTTCAAACTTGAAACATATGCTTTATATATTGTGTACGTTCTAATACAGTGATATTTTGCAAACAACTACAGCCATCTCTAGGTCAGGCCGGGTACTTATTGGACCACCCTCGTATAAGTACACATATTTATTGATTTTATTCATAGCATTAAGTTTCGGGGCTGCTTATCCTTTGCGAAACTCGTAATTTTTACCTGCGCTGACTAAATTCTAGCTGAAGAAGTGGTATAATGCGTTTATACAAATAAAATTTAATCAAAATTGTTAGTACCCTGAAAAACTGTATTTTTTGATAACGTGTTTAAGTTTTTTAGTTTAGTGTGTGCGAATTTTATGCTTTATATTTTTATAATAAACTTATATGCCATGGACAAGATGAAAGATATTGCAAATAGTGAAAAAAGGCAGAAAAGAAACTTTATTAGGGGCCGATTTGTGTTCTAAAAGTGAAATTGTTAGGAAACTAAAAGTTTCACGTCGAATAGTGGCAAGAATTACCAGAGGACCATGAGAACTCATTTATACGCTGTGGAATTATAATGTCACCGGCCTGTGAGAAAACCCCGTAAAACAGTGGGCCAAAATGCATCAACGTTTTACTGTTAAAGAATGGAGAAACGCCTTTGTATAAAATTATATTTAAAAATGTTTTCTGATATTACGCGTTAGCTTTCCTTGTTAATTTCTCAATCATAGACCATATTCAGTGAGGAATCATTACTTCAAGCGATTAAAGAATCTCTCAGTTTGTGAGACGAACATCTTCGGAACCTTATAAGAATGTGTAGCGCAGTGTTAAATATTCCTGTAATAGTGTGGTCATGCATTACTGGATCTAGAACAGAACCTCTGTACTATCGAATAGACAATGAACCAGTAGTAATAGAAAATGTTCTGGTAGTTTTTATTACTTAACTATACGCAGAGGAAAATCCTTCCAGGTTTACGCAAGATGGAGCTCCGTGCCATGCGGCAAAATCTGTACAAAATGTTTGTCGCGATTTTGGTGAACCAGTATTGTCCTTGCCTGGTACTTCACCGGACCTCAGTCCAATCGAGAATGTTTGGAGTGTTCTTAAATGTATTATTTACTCATCTGCAAATCCTAATTTAAGCGTTTTACATGAAAATATCAAAAAAAGAAAGAAAGCAAAAGGCTGCAAGACACGTATCAATAGCATTCCGAAGTGAATTCAAGCATTTATTCAAGTAAATATGTGTTAGTATAATAATAAATATACGCTTTTAAATGTATTTGGATATTTCCTGAAATATCTAAAATTACAGGGTGGGCCAATTTAATTACCAGATACTGTTTATTTAGTTCATGCATTCCAATATAGCGAGGAGTCTAATCTTTAGCGTATATGTGTAGAACATGTTCATAACATTTTTATTCGCTGTATATAAACTATTCATATGGACTTAGCCATATGTCTGAAGTACCTGCGCCATTAATCTTATGGCAAAAGAATGTTCAACAATTAGAACGGACATGTAATAATACGTAAAGAATAAAACTGGATATTTGAAAAAAGGCAGAAGAGAAAACTACAAGTAGGCAAAAAGACTAGGAAACTTAGGATCTCGGAAAACATAAAATAATTCTATAGAAAAAGAAGTGGCAGAAACAGGAGAAGATCGTAGTCTAAATGAATGGCCAGAATGTGAGAGCGAAATTAAGAAATATCTTTCAGAAAGGAAAAGAGAATACAATACTTTAAAGATACCTCTACCACCTAAATAGTCAGACTATAATGATGATAACCAGGTATAAGAGTAACGTTAAGAATTAATTTGAACTTGACTATTTTTAGTCCACTTAAATGATATTCATTACTTAAAATGAAAATCTTTTCACAATGTTAATAATAATAATCCATGCCTGAACACCCATCAACAACTTGAGCCCAATAATAGGTAGTATTAACGGGCTTATAGTTATTTTATCTCAAGCTTGTGGAGTGATTTAAGATTTTTGACTGTCGGTATTTGGCTCAAATAAGAAGAAAAACCAGGAAAGCCTGGTTTTTATTCTTGTATTCCAATAGCAATCCTGGATCCGGTGATCATATAATAATCAATTACTGAACCATCAGAGCTACATACAAATGATATAACTCTTTTGACATAAGCTTCTTCATTAGAAAATATTAACATATCAGCAGATATTAGTGGCAACTAATGACCTACATATACACGAGCAGATCAGAAAACTAACCCCCAAATTTGTAAAACCAGATTTACAGCGAGAGAAATAATACTATGAGAGACAAAATCATGTAGATTATAACCGACATAGACCATAAATTCCAATAAGTAAAGGGTTTTCCAATAGGGACTTGACAACTTTTAATTCAATTTGTGAACGCACCCTTTCACTAATCATCGAACTGTCACTGTCAATTTATTCAGTAAACTTAACATTTTCATC
This sequence comes from Dermolepida albohirtum, assembly GCA_031893035.1. Classification (NCBI taxonomy): domain Eukaryota; kingdom Metazoa; phylum Arthropoda; class Insecta; order Coleoptera; family Scarabaeidae; genus Dermolepida; species Dermolepida albohirtum. The sequence goes on from JAVIWB010001639.1 coordinate 231,908, forward strand.
ATGGTAAAGTACACGAACGAACAACATCTGCAAATTATAAAAATTTACTACAGAAATTCGGAGTGGGTGACCGCTACTTTAAGAGCGTTAACTCCGACTTTCGGTCGTAATCCTCGCCCAAGTAGACAGGCAGTAACAAGTTTAGTGCAAAAATTTGAGTCTACATATTCGTTGTGTGATGTTGCTGTGCCAGTGAGACAACGGGTTGGTCGAAGTGTCGAAAATATCGCTGCCGTTGAAACGTCTGTAGTAAATGATCCAAATCAGTCAATTCCACGGCATTCTCAAGAGTTGGGCATCGCCCAGACCACTTTATGGCGAATTTTGCGTAAGGATCTTGGTTTACACCCACGCAAGATCAAGCTGACTCAAGAGTTAAAGCCGATGGACCATTTGAAGCGACGTACGTTCTCCGATTGGGCTCTGGAAAAGATGCGCCAAGATGATCAATTTCATTGCAAAATCATTTTCAGTGAGGAAGCTCATTTTTGGCTCAATGGGTTCGTCAATAAGCAAAATATGCGTTATTGGTCGGGTGAAAATCCACATGTGCTTCAATGAAACACCACTTCATCCACAAAAAATAACTGTTTGGTGCGGTTTGCATGCCGGCGGCGTCATAAGGCCATATTTTTTCGTCGACGATAATGGTCGTCACGTTACTGTGAACGGTAATCGTTATCGCGCCATGATTACCGATTATTTTTGGCCCGAATTGGAAGATATGGACATGGACAACATGTGGTTTCAGCAGGACGGTGCCACAAGCCACACAGCACACGTTACAATCGATTTATTGAAGAGTAAGTTTGATGAGCGTGTTATCTCAAGAAATGGACCAGTCGATTGGCCGCCTCGTTCGTGCGATTTAACGCCTCTAGACTTTTTCCTTTGGAGCTACGTCAAGTCATTGGTCTATGCCAACAAGCCGACAACGTTGGAAGAGCTCAGAGCCAACATTGAACGCGAAATAGCAGCCGTTTCTGCCGAATTGTGTGGCCGAGTCATCGAAAATTGGGTCCAAGGAATCGACCGCTGCAAACGTGCCCGCGGTGGCCATATGAACGAAGTCGAGTTCCATTCATAATGTTTTGATTGTACTTCAACCCGATAATAAAGTTTTTGAAATATCTTAAATGGTCTGCATTTTATTTTGAAAAAAAGTTGTCAAGTCCTTATTGGAAAACCCTTTATTATCAATGACCGCTCAACATTGGTCAACTGAAAAAGAAATATTTATTCGCAAAATAACCAAGTTGTATTCCAAATAGGGTGGCGTTAAATTTTCATATCTTGCACTCTTTCAAGTACTGTAGAACTTTTTTAATGATAAAACATTTCATTGAAATGACATTAAGTGAGTACTTTAATTTCAAACCAAATAATGTTTTTTGGAAAGCGTACCAATCTTCTTTCTGAAAGATAGAAGACTATCATACGAAATAACAAATAATATATTCATAATCAATATATTCGAAATTTATATTTGTTTATTTTTAAACGCCGCACATTTTTCCGCCAGATAACAAGATAATTATAATTTTCTGTATATTTTGTAGGATACTTAAAAATTATTTTAAATTAAAAACGCGAAAATATTCTTCTTTATACATTTAAAGAGGGGATACTTTCAAAGTTATTTTTAACTCTTTCCTCAAAACAGTATTGTCATGTTAATATCCTTTCTTAATTAAAACTAAAACGTACAGCTTATCGTAAAATCGACTCCCTACTGAGAAACCTATTAAATTGGCCAAAAATAAAGACGTCTTCTTTAAAAGCGGCGGTAATTATAAAAATTTCACAAAAAAATTTTAACTGTTGGCGTCTGCAACGTCCGTCTGTGAAACTTCATTTTCTGGAAATTATCCGAAACAAAAGATCATTAAAAGTTTTAATGGCATCTTCGAAGTGCTCTTAATTTCCCATTCATCCATCCTATTAAGTTAAGGAATACAAGCGCAAGAAAGTGTATGGCCGCCTTCCGCTGAAAAATAGACGAAAAGATGCTAAAACAACATCAACCGTCTCTATTTTTAATGTCTGCTTTAGTCGACGCATTAACTGGGAATATTCTTCCTTGAACTCAACTAGAAATTTGATGGCGTTCATATTGTACAATGATAAATCCTTTTTTAAAGTTTTTTCTCACTGCTGCTTAAAATAGATATTCTGTGGAATGTATAACACTTTGTACAAAATAGAGTTGGTCAATCTTTCCTAATATAACTTATATACAATATAACATATAATATATATTTATGCGAAAAATGTGGGCAATATTACACGATCTTTGTGGTAAGGAACGAAATTTTTAATGCGAATAAGTCAATTAGTTTTGTCCTGTGTATGATTAACGCCTATTCCATGCAAGTAACAAGTGCATCAGAAACTTTCGCGACATTATTGTTCCCTAAAATGCAGGACTATCAACCATTCAAACTCATTAGAAACAGTTTGTTACATAATACTCAAAAGAAAAATAATGCGTCTGCCACAGCGAAACATTTGTGTAGAGCTTTTGCAAAGAACGTCATAAACTTACGGTTTTAAAAATTTTCGAAGATTGTTCTAGAAGCTTAACAATGGTAAAATCTACTTGGAAAACATATAATTCTAAGAAATTTTTATGGTAAAATAACAGAAGAAGAAGAACAAATTAGAAATTAAAGGAAATCCTTACAAACTCAATAGAAACTAGATGGATCAAAAAGGATCTATTGGAAGAAGAAAGAGGTAGGAAGAGGAAAAAACATCCCAAAGAGATATAGTTGGAAGAAATTAAGAAGAACTAAAAGAAAAAAGTTAAAAACAAGAAAAAAATTGTAGAGAAGAAGAGAAGCTCGACATACTGATACATATAAAATCCGTTTGGATGACGAACCTTATTCCAGTCAACTTTCGAAGATTTATATCATTTTACTTCAAAAATTGGAACAAAATCTATAACACTGGCACTTAAAGAAATGTTCAACCAAATAGAAATCGTATCCGATGAAATTTGTGTCATTATTGATTCGGAAAGAAAATGGTAATGAATTATTTATTTGCAAGAGATGAAAAATGAATTATCTACAATAATCCTTCAAGAAAGATAGAGTATGCGAAATATTGGAAGAAGAAAACCCTGTTCGTTGGATGAAATGAACAAGGGCCTAATGGTTATTATACAAATCTATAGACTTGTCACAAATTATAATAAGCATCGGCAACCAGATGTAACAATTAAAGAAAATGGACCAGCTTTGGCCAAAGGAAAAATAAATTGTTTTTCAACATAATGGCTCAGGCTTATGCGTGTCATTAACTATTTAAAGAAATTTGACAAAACTAGGTTGGGAAGTAATCTGGTACGTAAACTTCTGCGGTCGTTGTCCATGCTACCTGCTTCTGGACTTCCGCGCTGGAACCGCGTCATTTGTATATCTGCCAACGTTTCGAAGTTTCAGTGCAGTAGTTGAGCCCTGAAGATGTCCCATACAAATGGGTACGAAACGTCGGCAGATATACAACTGACGCGGTTCCAGCCCGGAAGCCCAGAAGCAAATAGGTTGTAAGCACAGATAATGTTACTCCTCTTTCTTCATAAATCTCTTCGATATTGGAATATGATCCCATAAGTTATTTCCTCTGGGTTAGTTGCTATTCGTTGTAATTAAAACTACTTCCCTAGTTTAGGAACATGTGCTCACCAAAAGAACTCACACTACTTCCAAGGAACCTACACATAACGTAAAAGGCAAGACCTAAAATATACACAACTAATACAAAGACTCATCATCCCTACCTCAATTACATAGCGAGTTTTTAAATTCAAAAATTAATTCTCTTTTGTGGAAGCTTTTTATCATAAATCAAGATGGACTTCCCTATCCATGCACACTAAGTTTTTGCATGAAATAAATACATAACACAAGTTCGAGTCCTGGTCCAATGCAGAAAATTTTTAGTTTTCCCTAATTAATAATAACATAAAATAGCAGGGAATGCGCTTAATTATATAATTATATATAAACGTCGAACTTGAACACCCGTTACAACAATTAAATCTGCTCTGTGATGTAATTTGTGGAATACTAAACGACTTCATTGGTTAAAGCAATCGTCTAGAGAACGGCAGATACAGGTTCAAGTTCTAGTCCAATGCAGAAAGCTTTTAATTAGCTTTCTGTAATTAATAATAAATATAGAATAGTAGGAAATGTTAATTCTCAAAGAAACGTATTTTCCAGTCGAACATCTGTGACCGGGAACCGCGACTTGCGATGATTGCGGTGATTATTTACTCCAATGCGAAAGGTATGATATTCCGATAAACTTAACAGATGTAATAATATTTACAATATTTTCCTTCATATTAAAAAACGGACCTTATTTAAAGAATAAGTAATTGCTTACTTAAGCGTCCTCTCAAAGGGCCGCACGGGGCAAACGCCCCTGCTTGTCCTTCTTCTCCTAATTCCGGTCCTGCATGCGCATATACATGCATGTCTACAAATAATTCCCAAAGAATTAAATTGAGAGAACTTCCAAAGTTTCCTATACATACATAATACTTATTTTTCAGTTATTTTAGACGGGATTCTGTTCATCTTACATGAAGTTGAAGGAAGTATCTTGATATCAGCAGTTGATATAGTCGTTATATTAGGTATAAAGAAACCACTTCCCAAAGAAACTGTATACAAACTAAACAAAACTTCGAATTCACGTCAGAATAGTAAAAGAAAAACGATAAAATACGCAAATAGCTAAAGGTTCGTTGCTTTTCGAAACTTTATGTTCTACTTTTAATCAATAGGTTTCTTTAACTAATTGTTAATTCAATTTACACAATCTGTTGGCGTTACAGTGTAGTGGATATTATAGGCATTCATTTAATTATAACCATATTCTGTGTAATTAATTGATATTATCGATTCTAAAGTAAATTGGTATAATCGTCAAACGTAAGTCATGGCCTAAAATAATTAAAATAATAAATGTTTATAATATATTTACATTTATAGTGAAAAAATAGTTAATAAATATGTTTATAATTTAAAATTAATATTATATATTCGAAGTGCGACCGAGTTCAAACCTTGATGCATATTTCTATGTATATTAATAACGTTGATAGCATTTTTTCGAACGCAACTTGCCTCAAACTATATAAAATGAAAACCTAGAAGCAAAGAAGCTCTAGCGCAATAGTCCTACTAAGTTTTACAAAATTATGAGCCTTCAAAGCCTGTTGCAGAGAGCTATTATTATATTACCAAGCATTATTTCAAAGAATACATTATTTAGATACGCGCATTTAGATCTAAGTCTGATCCGATCCGAACTCGTCTATTTCTATCCAGTTCAGATCAGTGAAATCCGAACTAGATTTAAATCTAGTTTTGTACCCAGTTACACCCAGTCTGTTCAATTCTAAGCTGAGAAACCATTTGGTTTCTAGTGTAGATATATGAAATTTTGCAGTAGAAAATAGCATTGTTTACCTACTATTAATTAATATTTTCAAGTTTATCGTTGCTTAATGAATGACGAAAGTTGTTAAAAAATAATGTAGTGTTTACGCGGGCAGTTAAAACAGCTAAAATCATTTTATAAAAAGGAAATATTCTTTCTGTTTAAAACTAATGGTACCCCAGGAAATCTGATGCTAACATGTGTTTAAGATTTCACTTTCAGATTTGCTAATTTATAATGAAATAAATTATGTCGTTTCGGTAAGTAACACTGCCGGTAGCCAAATATGCTTTTAACATAATTTTGACAATTAAAGCAGCAAGAGAAACAAAAATGTATGTATGCTGGAGATGATTACTTCCAGGGTTGAACGGAATACGCTTAACTATAGGCTCGAGAGTCGACTATGACTATGACATGACGTCTATGTCGCGTTGGCGATGGTTGGATGGACTTCGACGCTGTGAATGCACGGGCAATACGAATACTGACTGCAGAACGATGGGTAGTATGTTATACACCCGGTGTACGAAATTTTTTAGCCTAAGGGCCACACTGTTGTTTTAAATTACACGCAAATTTTCGTATTGAGACTAGCCGGCGAATAAGATATCTAACACGCAGGGCGCGAGAGTGAACTCCGCTCTGTTCACAACTTCGTTTGATACGAGCAAGTATCAAGGACATTTTATTACGGCAGAGATGGCCGATGCACGTGTGTGGCTTCTGTATTGCAATAACTATTTACGACCATGCTAAATGTGTAGTATTGACATCCTGCAGAGAATAGAAAAGTTAAGTGCAGGACATGACAAAGCTATAGTAGTAGCGTGTTCCTTAACTGATCAGTAAATAGAAACATCTGATTACGTGTATTATTTTATATGATTTACTTCGTAAATTTTTCATTGTAATCAAGATAAACTATAACAAGTCAGATTGTTGGGTTGGTGTAGGCCAGTGGGCCACAGGTTGAAGATCCCTGTTCTACACCATCCATTTCAACACATCAAAACATATGGAAAAACTACAATACCTTACATATGTAGAAGAATATGAATGTTCAAAATAAAACGAGAATATACAACTGAAATTCAATTCGCTTACTGAGCGGCGAGTCACAACTCCTTCTCTTTTTTCGAGACGATTGCATTTTACTAACACTGTTTACGGAAACAGATAAAGTTTGCAAGAGAAACCTGAACACTCTGGAAGGCTTTCAGACGATCCTTCGTCGCAGAACTAGAACATTGTAGATCAAAAGCAAACACTTCGCTTGGCTTTCGTAAAATTATCGGAGATACTGAAAGGAAATGAATACTGGTTGGCGCTCAGACAATTCCTTTGGCAGAGGGAGAAGAAAATTCTCGTCTACCTTACCGTCAAAATGAGTAGCCTTTTTTATGAACCGCGGCTAGAGAAAAACAAAAGAATAGTGGAGCAGACACCGGTGTAGGCCGAAAGCTAAGTAGGGAAGATTCATATGCATTGCGATCTCCCATGCAATACCACTTAAACTTTTTTCTTTCCATATGTACTATGCCGACCAAAATTTAATGTTTCTAATAACACTGACTTAATTGTCCCTGCACAAATTCATCTTTTCACACAAGAAGTCGGGCATTTACACTGACAATTAACTCTTTCAGGCTTGGTGGTCAGTTATGTAACCACCTATTTAAGAGTTCTCAAAAGCACTTTTTATGCCGTCTTGTGCCAATTTGCTAAGTAATTTCTTTGTTTAAAGTCGTCGTTGATCGTTTAATGCGAAACTTTTACTCTAGGGCGCGCTGGGTAGATTAACAGATATATTTGAAAATGTGGTAATGAATTGTTTTTCATGGGGACTTTCCCGAATGTAATAAAAAATGCTCAGAATATTTATTATTTAACGAATTCGGTGTTACCTATGGTATAGTGTCTGTTTAATTATTTTATGACAAAAGTATTATAATATATTATACAATCTACGATAAATAAGGTAAATAGCACGGTGGTTAGATTACTAACCACTGTGACTATAGTAGGTTTTACATAATGTACATATTTATGTTGCATTATAAGCATGTCGCGTGTAGTTAATGAACGTGATATAAAAGATATTTTGTTCGAAAGTATACCTTCTGATTGCGAAAGTGTGTGCAGTCTTGAATCGGATGAAGGAGAAAATTATGAGATGCAAACGGACCGGATGGGACTCGGTGACATACCTTCTGGGCTCCAGCTAAATCTTGAAGATGAATTTGACTCGAACGATGACATAACCATTTCAAATTTGCCTGACACTGCTGGTAGTGGTACTACGAGCGCTTTATCTACTCAAACTGTTATGAGGGAACCAAAATATAAGAAAATTTTCAGAATGGGGGAGCCGGAAAAGTACACTGAAGGCGGGGGTGTAGCAAGCGATGTAATAGAGTTAGAGAATATCACACCTACGCCTATTGTTTAGGTTTCGATATATATAAAAGTAAAGTTGTTCGACAATTTTGCGTAGATTTGAAATCGAAAAATCACAAAGTCTTTATTGATAATTATTTCAATAGCTATGCCTTGCAAGAAGATTTGTACAAAGATGACATATTTGCTTGTAGTATCGTAAACTCAAATCGTAAATATTTACCTAAACTAAAAGAAGACAAAGTTCTAAAAACGGGAGAACACTATTCAGGGTGAGTAACACAAATATCGCCTTTCTAAAGTGGAAAGACAGAAGATCAGTTTTCATGCTTACAAACTACATAGATCCGAGAAAGACTGGTATTGTTACTCGCGGGGAACACAATGGAGCTAAAAATGAAATAGCTTGTCCTGAAGCTATGATACAATACAACAATTTTATGAACTATGTGGACATATTCGATCAACTAAAAAGCGCTATAGACCGAAAATCACGTAAATATGGAAACGAATATTTTTTCACTTTTTAAACTGTGCTGTCACAAACTCCTTTGTGTATATGGAACTCCAGAAAAAACATAATCCAGAACTGGACCACCTCAGCAACAAAAATTTTCGAAGAAGTGTTTACTAAGGGATCCTAGCACCAGTTCAGATGAAGAACCCCCAATTATGCTTCAAGCGCTCCCACAATAGCTATGCATCTTCTCCTGTACAAATAAAGCGGCACACAAATAAAGCGGCACACACCAGGAGTATCAACAGAATTACGTCTGGAAGGCAGCACGCATCAGTCAGAGCGAACCACTTCTCGAAGATGCGCAAAATGCAGCACTAAGAAAAGTACGGTGCGTACTATATGGCAATGCGAAACCTGTAAAGTCCCTCTTTGTATACGAAAAGATAAAACGTGTTTTTCAGATTTTCATAGAAAATAAATTTGCTTATATATTATACTAAACTTTTCTTAATAATTTGTTACGCAAACAGCCACGGTGATTAGTATACTAGCCACCCTAATTTGTAAAAGCCCAAACGGTTTTTTCTTATTTTATATGTTTTTTATAATAAATAAACGCTAATTAACTTAAAAATGCAATTGTTTTTATTCTGAAGTAATATATAAGAAAGCGTGGCTGAAAGAGTTAAGTCTGAACCAAAAATTGTAGTATAATTTAACGCTAAAACTAAATTTTATACATGAACACTGTCCATGTCATCACACAATATTTTAAACAACTTGTTATTAAGACTGCAGGCCATTATGAAGTCCATTATTATATATTCGGTTGGCAACTAAGTAATTTCGGTTTTTACTAATAGACAGCGTTACTTTATTTTTTGTATAACGTATGTTAGTGCTGTACTTTACCGTTTGTCGCGTGATACTAGTCACATTGACGTAACTTCAGAAGCAAGTAGTGCGTGATTTTTATTAAAGCATATATACCTTACTTGCTTAACAGACGAAATGATGAACCAAATCAAAGACGTCATATAACTTGCAGAGAGGCTAAAGCACACAACAAATCATCGCTGGTGATGAAAAATGAAACCGACCCTTTCTTAAAAAGTACAGTAACATAGTTCGAAAACGATCATGGAGCAAACACGATAAACCAGCTCAAACCACATCGAAAGCTGAATTACATCCAAAAAAATCATGCTGTCAGTTTGGTGGGATTACAAAAGTGTTGTGTTTTTCGAGCTGCTTCCAAGGAACCAAACGATCAATTCTGATGTTTACTGTCAACAATTAATAAACTGGATGAAGTAATCAAAGAAGAACGGCCAGAATTGTCAAATCGGAAAGGTGTAGTTTTCCACCAAGATAATGCAAGGCCTCACACATCTTTGGCAACTTGTGGGAAACTATTGGAGCTTGGCTGGGAAGTGATGCCACATCCCCCATACAGCCCTGATCTAGCACCATCTGATTACCATTTATTTCGAAGTTTGCAGAATTCTTTGAATGGTAAAACTTTCGCAAATGACGATGACCTTCACTCGCACCTGGTTCAGTTCTTTGCTGTTAAGGACCAGAAATTTTATGAGCACGGAATCATGCAGCTGAAAGAAAGATGGCAAAAGTCATTGAGCAAAATGGAAAATATATAATTGATTAGAAACTATTCTTTGTTTAAAAAAAAGTGTTTTATTTTATACTACAAAACCGAAAGTACTTAGCTGCCAGCCTAATATTATGAAAATAAAAATAGAAAATTCCTTAGCATTGCACCCTATTTTGTAGGTCCTGACAATTTTATACCTTTTCTTAAATAAATAAAAATACTATTATTTCTTCTTATGAATCCATTGTATAAAAATTATTTTATACTACTCATAGCTAATTTTTCGTTTAAATTTATCATATTACATTTATGTGTGTACTTACTTCCACACTTCGGAATATCCGTTTTATATTAACAACGTGTCCCTTCTAGACCTAGATTCGTTAAACGAAGATTTATGGTGTTGGCTAGTGAAGGTCCTTATTTGACAGCCGACAGCTCGTGACATCTAAGGACTTTGTTCTTCTACCTATCTTTCATTTCCGTCCCGAACGAAAAACATTAGAAACTGAATTAATTCCGAGTCGCAATGAGAAAGGGGTCGGAGTAATAATGTAAAACCGTTGTACGTTATCACGATTTGTCTCGATAACGTAAGAGGGTAAGGTCAGAAAGGAGAAAAACTTTTCATTCGCGCCCTATCTGTTTTATGATCCTGAAAATTAAGGAGATTATGTTTTCGCCTCGAGAGATTTGAGGGTTGCTAATTTTTCAGGAGTAATTTTTCAGACGCATATTTCTTTTATAATAATTAAGCGATTTGTTGGATAATTCTCGAAGTTAAAGAATACGTATGAAAATAGCACTCCAAACATGAACATCTTGGATATTACAAGTAAATTGTAGACAATAAATAGAACGATTAAACTAAGATGAACTTTAAATAAACAGTTGTTTCCAGGTCCATAATTTTTAGTATTTTACAAAGGTTACTCACACTCCTAGCGTTTATACATTTCAATTTTTATAAAATATGTAGCTAGTTGATAGCTTTTATATAAACTCCACATATTTTTCAATGTACTGACACGCTTTTTATTACCAGAAAACTGCATCTAATTGAAAATAAAACAGCAAAATCTATCAGGAATGGATTTGATTATATGCAGTTGTCCTCTCAGAGTGCAGCTTGCTAACCTGCTCAGTCGAAGGTCAAAAGTGGTTGTGTCGGTTGCTAAATAAAAATGTTCGCCACCTTGTGTTATAAATAGAGCGGCGACGAAAGTGGCAATAGCATAGGCGGTACGGTAGAACGGGCAATTTGTGCGCAGTGAATGAGATCATTCACATCAAATACAATACGGTTCACGGTTGGTGTTTAAGTGCA